>WEKY01005689.1:3874-30948 GCA_013390045.1 Picathartes gymnocephalus
ACATAGGGAAAAAAAAAAAAAAAACGGAAAAAAAAAGGAAAAAAAGAGAAATTGAAATGAGGGGGACTAGCAGGTGTGGCAGTATTAGCATGTAAAAGGATGTAAACGCCTACTCATAACAATCACATAAGATTGTCATGCTAGCTGAAGTGGGCTGAAATTATTCCATCGGAAGAAAAATACTGCAGCTCCTGATTTGGTAAAAAGCCAGTGAGTTGCTGCAATACATAGTCATAGTGTGGAGAGAAGAGGAAAAAAAAAAAAAAGACTTATCTAAGAAGCCAGGATCCTCAGCCTTTATCAATATGCATTCCAGTAAGGATTCCCTTCCCAGCGCCTCCCAGTGAAAAAGAATCAAATCAGTCGCAACTCCGGAGAAGCGATGACCTTTGCTTTCCCCAAATAGATGAATCTCAGCAGGAAACAAACTGTACTCAGAGCTGAAAATCACAGATGCTGGGAGTTTGTAATAAGAGAAATACAAGCAACATTTATCCAATCCTGGCTTGCCACATGGGAGCTTTCTCCAGGCTCAAATTTACGAATAGACAGGTTGAAGGATTGCAGGAGACACTGAATAAAGATAATGAAGTTACACGGAAAACGCACCAGCATGAAGCTAAAACCTCGACCCTCTTTAAACTCTGCTTCAGAGGCAGTGTAGCTACTGACTCCAGCTAGTACTGCTATCCTGCAAACATCTTGCTGTAAACCAGAAAAGCAATAATTAAAGAAGTTTGGGAGCATAACGCTGGTTTGGGTTCTGTTACAGCTGTCGCTGCTCCTTCAGTTAAAGCAACACCAACTGAAAATGCATAATAAAGCACTTGGATGAGCAAATCACTAGCTGTGCTTTTTAAGAGGATTATTTATATCAAAAGTTGGATTAATGTATCCTCCAGGTTTAGGTTTGGTCACGGCAGACACAAATACAAAATGAAAAGGCTGTGATATGGAAAGTAAAGTGATGTCCTTAACGATTTCACAGCTGATAGCAAAGTAAACCAAGCAGTTGTTTCACAGTGCCCTGACCCTGCTTTTCTGTGACTCACTAAGCTCTGCCCATCAAATTAGAAACTCTTTCTAAAGAAATGAGAGCAGCTTGTCTCCCTGGAAATCGTGAGTTCCTAAGTCACAACTGAAACAGTTTTCTGTAATAAACCCAAAGCAGAAATTTGTTATACAACAGAACAGAGAAAATGGCAAATGGAGGTCTCGGTGTGGAGCCAGATCAAGCAATACAGAGGATGAATAGCACAGGATTTTTTTAAAAAGCTGCCTGAGATTGCAGACCCTTGCTTAGGCAACCTCTTCTATGAAGATTTTATGTTTATATAAGTAGATATACATGTGTGTGTGTGTTGTGTGTATACATATATCCATACTTTAAGTAGAATTTCTTCAGTATAACCTACCCTGGCTTTGCAAAGTTTAAAGCCTAAAAGAACCAATTTCTGAAACACCTTTGTTCCTACTCTTGTACCATACAAAAACTTTTTTTTAATCCAATTTTAATGTGCAGATAAATTTCAGCTTGGAATAACATTTTCTGATTATTGTTTCTCACTCTATTTTTGAACTTAGAGCTTGCAGGAGCCCAAGCTCAGTAAAATTACAGCAGTCTCTAGATGGAAATGGCAGATAGAGCTGCTCCACAGTTAGTTACAACCCAGTTCCATTTCTGAAGATTTCTTTTTTGCAAAAAACAAGCTCTTACAAACCATTGTCCTCAATTCACTCAGCTCACACTTTTTCCCCTGACCAGCCTGGACGTGAGCCCACGTGCCATGGGAGTTCACTGCATGGATGCCCATCAGTCAGCTGTTCAATAACCTTAGTTTGTGTGACCCCTGAGCCCAAAGAAACATTGCAGCACCACTTCACTGGAACGGTGACTGAGCCTGTTTAGAAATACACTGTGGTGACAAACAGCAGCTGTAACATTGCTGAATCTTTGATCTGTTTATTCCTAGCTTGCCTGTCTTGTTATTAAGCTATATATTATACAGATTTTTCTTTCAAGCACTGTCTCTCGCATAACCAGCACTGGTGTAAATATAGAAAAGCGTAGTTTCCATGACAATACATTCCATAGTTACAGCCAGCAGCCACTATCATTAAAACATGAATCACAGTGCTACCTTAAGGTGTGAGCACACTACACCACTGGCCTTAGAAGCACTAATTTGGGATGGGGGTGGCATGACAATATTTTTAGGAGACACTACTATAAAATGCCAGAAAACTGTTCTATTAAACTATTTTGGCCCTTCTAATAGCCACCCATCTTAGAGATTTCAGTGATCAGTAATTCCCAATCTGTACCAATCATTAGCATTTCTAAAAGAAGAATGCATAACATCTGTACTTTTCAATGTTTTAAACACGCTGTCCTGATTGAAAACTGAACTCAATCACACAAATGTGACTTCTGATTAACATGCATATGGCCTAATTAAAATCACCTACATTTATTTCCAAATTCAGATTTCAAAGAAGGGAAAGACAATCAGCCAGTTAGCCTCTTGGACCATTTGGATCTTAGTGCATTCAGCTGGCTCATGCTTTCAAAAGGGAGAAAATATCTGTTCATTAAAATTCCCATTTCTTCCCCAGCCCCTGCCACTATTGCAGATTTTCAACCAGAACAGGTTTCATCTGTGATTTCATTTCAGCGTTAAGATGCACCAAACAGCAAGCACCCAAGTATTTTGCAAGGCACGAAATTCATCCCTTCACACTTCAGCTAATCATTCCTTTCAAGTGAAAAACAGTTACCTGACACACAGTCATTTGGGAAAATTTCAGAAAAGAAAGATTTATTCCAGTGACAGATTTGAATAATAACTCATGTTGCAATTGGCCATGACATTTATTTCCATTAAGTGACAATCACATATAGAAGAATGCCATTGGAAAACATTTGCTCAGAGGTCCTTCTCTTTTTTTTTAACTGCACTCATCACACACACAAGTATATTGCCACTTGCCAGGAAAGGCATTTAAATCACAGTCCTACTGCATGACCAAGGATTCTTGGAAAATCTATGTTCACATTTTTGTGCTAATGGGATACACAGAAGAACATACATTGTGGGTGTTACTGTATGAAGAAGAGTTTTTTGAACCCTCCAGACTTCTTTGGACTTGAGTGCATTGATCCAGCCACGTGCTCACAGCCAGTCTGATAAGATTTCTCCTGCTCTACCAGCCTCTCTAGAACCTGCCAACCTTTCAGCTCCAGATTTTCCAAAGATATCTGTCTGCCTTTCACAGTGCACCATTTTGTGGAAATGGATGAATTAACCTGGAGCAACTGAGTTGCATTTCAGGAAGTATTATGATCATGTTTGCATAGTATTTCCTCACTAAATGTGTATACATCTCCTCCTGTACTGGAGCTATTTCAAATAGCAATGCCTAGCTTTGCACCTGACATATCATGTGAGAAACAGGAAGATCAATATAAGTACAAATAAAAGTAAAGACCTGGAGAGTCACAAATAATTTTTAGGTATTCACCTTTGACTACCTTAGGATGCTTAATTTTAGGATTTCTTAATTCTCTGCTGTTTCTATTGAGAAGATTGCTTAAGTTTTGGTACTGTGGTATAGATGTATGCATTTCCCCTTCTCTGCATTCACTACTCAACTTTTAGTTCCATTGCTATACCATTAAAAATACCACTAACCCTTACGGCATCCATTAGGTACCAGAAGATCATGATGATCTATAAACCCTTGGCCAAGGTTTATGATTACTAACTTTCTTCTAATCATACGTTAGAATTCAAAACCATCTTCTTTTCTGCTGTTCTCTGAAGTCCCTGAATACTAATCAAGCCTCTTAAAAACTAAACCTGTCTCTGACAGTGATTAAAGAGAAATTGTCTTCTCAAAGAATCAGATAAAAGAAAAAGCAAAGGCTTATTGCACCACAGGCAACATATACAAAGGGAACCAGAGAACGTAAATATAAAACAAACTTGAAAGATCCCCCATCAAAATAGAAATGATTGCACACAACTGTCTCACATGTTCGCGAAGAACAAACAGTCTCACACTTCTAGTCTAATCAAAAGTTTTTACAGCTGCTCTCTTTGGAGATGCTCTACTTAGGGTATTTCAACAACCTCAGCTATGTCTACACTTTCTGTGAGCTGGTCATTTTGGGGCATACAATGAGGATGTCAGGTGTTTATTCTGATTTTTGTCTGTTGGTGAGTATCAGAAGCCTGAGCTTAGTTTGCCTGAAAATCCATCTCCCTTTGGAACAGTAATTATAGAACGGTTTGGGTTGGAAGCAACATTCAAAGATCGTGTAATTCAACTCTTGTGCAACATTTTCAACTAGATCACATTGCTCAAAGCCCTGACCAACCTGGCCCTGGATGTTTCCAAGAATGGGGCATCCACGACCTCTCTGGGCAACCTGTGTCCATGTTTCACCACCCTCATTGGGAAAATAAAATCTTCCTTATATCTCATCTAAATATAGTCTCTTTTAGTTTCAAACCATTACCTCTTCTTCTATTACAATAGGCCCTGCTAAGAATTCTGTCCCCATCTTTCTCATAGGCCACTTTAAGTACTGAAAAGCAGCAGAAAGGTCTCCACAGAGCCTTCTCTTCTCCAAGCTAAACAATCCAAACTCTCAGTCTTTCCTCACAGGAGAGACATCCCAGCCCTCTGATCACTTTTATTGCCCTCCCCTGCACTTGTTCCAACAGGTCCATGCCTTTCCTTCACTGGGAACCCCAGAGCTGGATGCAGCACTCCAGGAGGGGTCTCACCACGGCGGAGAGAATCCACAGTGGAGAGCTGGGGAGAACCACCTTCCCTTGATGCAGCCCAGGATTTGGTCCCGCCTTCTGGGCTGTGAGCACATATCATTGAAGTCTGCCCAGGAAAGTCCCCACAGTCACCAGACACCAGCTCAAGGACTAATTTCTGATCTTTCTACTCCTCATGCAAAACTGTGTTTGAACTGGTTCCAAGGGGTCATATGAGACTGAATTTTCACACACACTTTTAGAAATGGGGATAAGGCAACTTTTTTTGTGGGTCCAAAGGCTCAAGGAGTAGATAATGTCTGGGCTGGTCCTGTCATGAGGAGGAGATGAATAGGGCCATCGGGGTGGAGATGGAACAGAGAGCTCCAGGGACAGCTGTGTAGAGACAGATTTGCCACTTCTGTGAGATGTCATTGGGACTGCTGGGACCCACCTATTCCACTGTCATGAGCAGCAGCTGCTCCATCTCACACAGTAGCTTGTGACAGCTGATTTCATTTTCACGAACGGAGACAGGGATGAGTTGCCAGTTGGCTCCTGCTAACAGCAGACCCTGCTGGTGGAGAGCTGGTTCACTTCACCTAGATGACAGGGACATGGAGATAGAAAGTTCTCCTCAAGTACCTTGCAATCTGAGCATGGAGGCAGAGAGAAAGGCAGAGGATAGATTGGACTCTCTGGAAAAAACCTATGCATCAAGAATTCAGATGTGGTAGGCAGCTTGGAGAACATATGGCTCCATCTCCCCACCTGAAGATGGAATTAATGCCTTCCAATTAAATGCCCCTATCTCTAAGTATGCTGTCCTATAACAGTGATTTTTAAGTTAATGGGAATACTTTTACAAAAAGTAGTCATGTTTGTAAGTGTTTATACATTCTAAAGTGTCACATTCCCAGCATAGTTCTACATTTGTAACTAGTGAAAAACTGTCTGAATTATTTATGAAAATAATTTTGATCTGTTAAATCATTTACAAAGTCACCAACTGCATATAATTTTTTTAAGTAACTTCTCCAGCTAGGTATAAATTTAAAACAAAAATATGAGAGAGGGGAGAAAAAATACTTTAATTAAATATCAGCTTGAAAGAAAAAAAGCAAGCATATTGCTGCCAGTCCTCAACAGATACAAAACAGCTGCACTTATCTGAAGATTCCTATTTATATCTTGTATTAGCATTTTTAAGGTTTTATGTGACAAATTGAAGAGAAATGAAGGCCAGATCCTGCTGGCACGGAGTGGAAACATGCACACAGAATATTCAGAAAATATATGCCTTACTTTAATGTCACTATGTAGACCTACTGATTTCTTCAAGTGTTTTTAGTGTAATACACATGCATTTAAAAGAGCTCAAAATGATCAGTTTAGCCACCACATGCTAGAGCTCAGCAAGGACTAAGAGCTGCAGTATTTTGACCCAGGCTGCTGGGAAAAAAGAGGGGTTAGTCTACATGGAATTTTGTGTTGATACCCCATGCTAGCACTGAAGTGGCCAGCTCTGCTCGTCAATGTGTACTGAAGTTATTGCACCACACACATCTTTGCTTTATGCATTGAGTGGAGGCATCAGCCTGGCCACAGTCCTCTCCTTGTGGTCACCAGCTCTGCACGCACATCCTGTGGGCAAGCGAGAACGCCTCAGTAAGAACCAGCCGGAATTTTTCATTTGTTTTTCTGTCTTCCCCTGAATCCATTCTATTTTCATAACATCCATTTATGAGAAGGTTTTCTGGCCTTCCAATTCTTTTTTGTTTATTCTGATTCTTGGCCCTGATATCTTGATCAGCTTTCTCAAAATGTTGAAAAGGAATGAACAAGGAACAGTTAACTTCTATTCATCCTCTCCATGTCACTCATGACTTTATAAACCAGTTGTGCATCTTCTCTAACTGGTCTCTTTTCCATTATGAAAAGTTGTTGCCTAATAGATCTCAGCCAATCTTATCAAAATAGTTTCTATATATTTGAAGATGATCATGGACTATCCCACCTTGTTCTACTTAATTCTTTCAAACTTCATCATACTCATACACCATAAAACTCTTAATGTCCTTAGTGTTTTCCCCTAAAATCTCCCCATCCCTCTCAAAGTATGCATCCAAATAGTTACATTACCCTGCAGAATAATTCCTCCCATCTCTCGCTTACAGTAGTTTTCTGAATATAGTCTAATTACATTAGCTTTGCAACAGCCTTTCATTTTTCACTGAGACTCACTCTGGGATTCATTTCTACACCATTCCACCTTTCCCTGCTTCCTGGCTAATCAATACACATTTGGTATTCGTGCAATTGGATATCCCTTACTACATGCAACACTTAATATTTGTACTTCATGTTATTGCTTTCAGGCCACTTATTTATGTTGAGCTTTACACATGCCATTCCTCTGACAATTTCTGGTGTGCTCAGGGTATGGACATCAATAAAAAGTACTTGGAAGCAATTCTTCCTGGGATTTAGACTAGCTGGAGCACAGAGTGTTACAGAGCCAAAAAGAGTTTCAAAGGGGAAATCCACTTTCAAGAAATGTGTCCCTGGTTTCTGAGGAGATACATACACTGCTTAGACCTCACTGCCTTTGGATCAAACAGAATTAAAATGTTGGTGATCATTAATGGCCCATATAGATGGGAAGTTGATAAGGACTATACCCAACTGAAGGCAAGGAAAGAATCTTATCTGCTAAGAGTCATGTGTGAAATCCTCCAAATAGATGTTAGGAGAGTGAAAGAAAAAAAAAAATCACAAAATTAAAACCAAACTAATACCCCCCCCAAAAAAACCCACAAGTAAAAAACCATTACTATTACCTTGACCATTTCCTGGAAGTACTGTGTAAGGGCCTGGATTAATTTTCAAATGTGGTTCCCATAACTGGCTTTTAGTGGAAAACCAGCACCTCTACAACCATCTCTTGTACTGAGACTTTCAGACTGCTGCTGGCAGCCTAAGAGAGGAACCACCAGAACCCAGCCTTTATTTCTGGTGTCATATGGTACTACTATTTAGAGGGAAATAATAAGCTAACGGAAAAGTGCTTGATGAAAGCAGAAGTAAAAATAAAACCGATGATACATCAGAATTCATGAGAAGGTCAGGTTTTTTGGCACTTTGGAGAAACGAATTTTCCACATTACTAGTGTTTTGAAAGAAATTCTGTTATTCTGATCGTAAAATATCATTCAACTGAGCTATAATTGCAGGCATAAATAAATAAATAAAAAATAAGTGGACCAGGCCTAAATCTAAGTCCTATGTTGTGAAGTTTTACATTACTTGTTCCTTATTATTGTGTTCAAGATTTGCTCTGGCTAAGGGTGCAGGCATCCTGGCTGGGAGAAGCAGACACACATCTCATGCTAGAGTCAAACTCAGGCTGTCACCACATGTGCTAGAAGCAGGAGAACACCTTTGGGTTCCTCTGTGAGGCTTCTCTTTTGCTCAGAAATTCTCCACGGCCTATAGAGAAGGAAGTTCTGATTATCAGATGTTTGAATTTTGAATTTTTCTTTTGTTTTTTTTACAGTATTTTCTATATATAAATGTATTCATCTTCCCAGTTCCCATTAAAAGTGAGCATTTTCTCAGCAGTCAGGAAGATTGTCAGTGATTTCCTTCAAATTCTTATAACAGGAAATTCAGTTCTCATTTCTGGCAAATACCACTTTCCTCACAGCTTTTAGCATTTAATGGTTTTTCAGTTATGAAATTCTCATTCCATGAAAAAAAAAAAAACAAAACAACCCAAACCCAAGAAAAACTCACAAATAAGAAATGCAGTTGACATCACAGCTAAATTCTACATCAAGTTTTCCATCAAAATTGTAGCAAAAACACCTGTGTGACAACACCTACTTTGGCTCTCTGCTGGCATTTCTAACCTCACCATGCTAAGGACAGACTATGCACCTTGTCTCTGGACACAATTGACACACAGGATCGCCTTAGGTGTAATTAGGGGAACTGAAGTTGCAGATCCCTCTATTTAATATATCCACCCCATATCTGGGAATAAAACACTGTCAACAAGGAAAAAAACATCAATATCCACCATTGTCTTTTTGGAGGGAGAGCTGCCCTTGATGCCAACCCATACAGAGGTGCCACCTGCCTGAATAAAAATATTTCTGAAATACTTTTGTGGCTCACAATAAAACAGATGGAGGAGAACCAAGTTTAATTCTGGGTAGCCTGGGAATCCTATCAATTCTCTCAGTCATGGGAGCTTCTGGACCAGGCACTCTCAGTCAGAGAGCTCCCTTGGTGCTCACAGTTCTGGCTTGACCCTCTTTGCTGGGGCATGTCCAGGGAGAAGCACAGGGCTAGTGACAACAATCCTTCCCAGTCAGCCCTGACCACTGGCCCTTTATAGCACCTTTCTTTTTCTAGAATGCCTTCAAAAGCCAGGAGAGAGACTTTTCACCCTGACAGCATTGCCCAAACACTCTCTGTCCCTGGGCTAGGGGGTACAAGCAGGGTCTGTCACTGTTGGCCAAGGGAACAGTTCTGTAAATGGAAGACATTAAGGAAAAGCACACCTCCAACTCTGTGCTGGTTGGGAATGTCTCCTACCTCCAATGCTCTACCACCCTGGGGAAGGGGAAAGGAAAGACCTTCGTAGAATAATGTTATACAGGGGAAATGTGTCCTCCAAAGAGTACATGGGAATAACAAGGTGAAATAAAGACAAACTTAAGAGAGTTATTGGAGGGCTCAGTTTGCAGTCCTCTACAGATGACGTTTTTAATGCCTCAAAGATGAGGAGCTTAGTGGAAAATCAATGCGTTTCTGAGGGAAAGGAGCCAACAGAGCTTAAACTGCTCCCAGTGACTGCAGGCCTAGGAGAGCCTGCAGAACCCTCCTGAGCCAGCCCCCAGCTCTGTGTGGTGACTGAAGACCATCTCCTCAACCAGCACAGGCTGAAGGGGCTGCTGCCAGGCACAGCATGGCCCCCGGACCGTGGTGCTGCAGGCACCTCCCATGTCATTCAGAGGTGCCTCCACAGAGGTGATGCTAACACAAAGAAACAGGCACAAGCTCAGCTTTGGTTGGGGAACAGGAGTCTCCCTGTCCTCCTCATAACTAAATTCACACCGGTCAGCCAGGTGTGAAAGAGAGCACAGGCCCAGAGCTTTTGACTCTTGCCTGGCTGAGAGCTGCTGTGAGTCAGCCAGAGAGACGGACAGAGAGGACCATAATTCTCAGGATGGCAGCATCCTTGGTGCTGCCCCGTCCAGGTATGGGAATGAGCAGCTTTGGGGCAGTGGTAGCTTACCTGGGGAGAGCTGCCCTCCTGCTTCTGCTCAGTCTGCACTGCAGCTGACTTGTCTGGAGCAAGCTTCCAGGAAAAACAAAAAAAGCAGGCTGGGCAAAGTCTGTTCACAGGCTGTGCTGCAGCAGGAGCATCCATCTTAGATCCAGTGGAGGAGGAGAGCTTGGACAAGCTCCCTTTTTAAAGCAACAGTGCTCCCACTGAGCATGGCAAGGAAGGGGAGTGCTATGCCCCAGCAGTGGTTGTACTGGATGTCTACAGAGCACTTTATAGGCATTAGCTAATTGATCTTTGCAAACACCCTTTCAGCAATTAAACATCACCTGTAAAGATTTACGGATGCAGAAAATAAGCTGAGCTAATGTCACCTGATGCACCAGTAGCCCATGATTTTAGGGTGCCTGGACCAAAAGGCACTTTTGGCCTCATTTTGTTCGTGCATCTATAGGTTCGTCTGACTCTGACAGTGCAGAACATCTGTAATCTGCTTGTAAATAAGAGTGAACATCTGTTTTCAAAAGCCAACCTCAGAGGTATTTCAAGTTGGAAATGCTAAAAAGCAGGCACACCAAATCACTAACCCTTAGGATAATGGTGGCTTTTATGACTAAAGATATCTGAGAAGAAAAGTCTAGAGTCAGGTTTAATCAGATTTTGTCTGTCTGCTTCTTTTCGTGCTTCTACACAGGCTGTGGCTTCCCCACAGATTCCTATGGACCTGTTGGCAGAGAGTCAGTGTTTGAAATGGAAAGTAAAACTTGTCCAGGATCATTTAGTCTACATGACCTGAAGGACAAGATGGGACTCCCTGGCTGGATCCATCATCACCCTACAAAAACTCCCATTAGGAAAACAGAACAGCTGTCTCGAGTTTATCCTTCCGTGGCCACTGGCCACTTTAACTCTACAAAATGGAGAAAATGAGATCTGCAGGTAGGAAGCAGGGACATGTGGAAGATGTCACATGGCTGGGAGCTGATATTAACTGAGTGGTACAAGATGTTTGTTTGGTTTGCTCTTTATTTTCTTCAGGGCATATTTTTGTTCTAAGGCAGACCCTTAATAAACATCACACTTTTAGCTCTTAGTGTGCTTGACCAAACAGCTATAAAAGAGACCTCAGAGACTGCCCCTCTGCCAGGCTGCTGATGCTGTAGCAATACTCTACCAACGCCCAGATTTTTAGTTAGATAGATGCATTCTGGTACCTCGTGGGATTTTCCCTTGCAGGCTGAACAAGTTTGAAATTAAAATTAAAAAACAGGGCAAGTAAGAACACCCACTAGGGCCTACTTGTGATTGTAGTACATAAATAGCTTTAAAAATCTCAGGTTTCTCTCATGTAGGCTTCCAAACTGGAGAATTCTCTTCCCTTACAGCTGTAACACAACAGCTGAAGCTCCTGTTGTCCTTCAAACTGTGCTTCAAGGTACATCCATGTATTCAGGCAGCCTTTTTTTTTCTCCTCCAAATCTTCCAGATGTGTGAGTTACAAGCTGAGTATTCCCCAAAGGGACAGGCCTGAAGGAATTCAAAGTCCTTCGTTAGGCACTCTGTCAATGCTGTAAGCATCGCTATTTAATTGATGTACTGTTTTTATTATAGGTGCCCTAAGGGACTGTGCTGACCAAAGTCTCTTGTAAATTGAATAAATAAACAAATACACAAGCAAGCATTGTTGCCTTGACCAGCTCACGGTGTGACAGGAAAGTCCACGTGGTTTAATGTGGTTTTACACAACAATCCAGCTGTCTGGAATGGCTTGTTTGATCCTCATGAACCCTGGCAGCCTCTTCCAGCTCCTTCCTCCACCTCAGCAAAGACAGAGGATGCCACTCTTACTTTTCAGATTTAGAAGGTCACTTTGCTGATTAAATATGTCATTTTAAAAGCATCCTATAATGTGAAAACTGCCAATTTCCTCCCTTCATCTGGAAAACAGGTGAAGAATTTTGTCATTTGCTGTTAAAAGGAATGAAGTAGTGTCCTTCTTCTCCCATTCTTTCCCTTTCCTCTGTTGTCGACCTGCCTCACTGAACAGCTCTGCAAAGTCACGATGTCTTCTCCTTCTTACTTGTGTATTGTTTGGACCAAAGTACTTCTCAAATATATTGTTTAACAAAACCTCAGAAAATATAGTTGTACCAGTCAGAATCAGGATTACAGTCCAAATTTAAAAAAAAAAAAAAGGTACCAGCTGGGGAGATAAGCTGGCTAAGACAATGTATAGAAAACAATATAGACATGGGAGCCATCACCCAGGAAGGGCTGGCCACCCAAAGCCTTGCACAGCTGCTTGAGAAGGTTTTGTAGCCTGTGCTCATCGCTGGGCTGCCTCCAAAAAGCCACTATCAGTGCCTCAGCTGGCTTGTACACACCTACAAGAACTGCAGCCACATGCTGACTGTAGTCAGGCCTTCATGCTCATGAATGTTATGCATGTGAGAGATTTTACAGCTGTGAGTCATCATCTGTCCTACATTCATGTGCATCTTTCCACTCTGGAAGGAAAGCGTTTTCATTCACGAAAAGAAAAAAATGTAGGTTTCAAGATATATCATGATGCAATCACACTCTTATAGTGTTCAGCTTCTCTTTATGAAATATGATTCCCGTGAGGCATGACTATAGAGTGCAGAAAAGTGAGTTAAAAGGGAAAACAGGTTGTGCCAGCCACGCCTCTATGACTCCCCAAATCACTTCCTCTGACTGTAGACTTCCCTCACAGAGCTGCTTAAAGACAGTTATCCTCGATTGTCTTCACACTGAAGT
Organism: Picathartes gymnocephalus; assembly: GCA_013390045.1. NCBI lineage: Eukaryota > Metazoa > Chordata > Aves > Passeriformes > Picathartidae > Picathartes > Picathartes gymnocephalus. Next base: position 16,721 of record WEKY01005689.1, read on the forward strand.
GCAGTAAGTGTTGTTAGGATGACCTTTAGTATACAGCTTAAAAAGACTGAAGAAGTGAAGATGGACTGAACTAGAGACTGAACAGAGTCCACGTGTGTCCCAGAGCTCCATGCTCCTTCCCCCTTAACCATGTTGCAAAATTATTTTGGGGCAGTGTAGGTGCCATAGTCAGGCTTTTATGTGAGCAAAAGAAAAAGAACACAATGTATCCTATTTCCCCCAAATATGTGAAGCCTCTGTTGTCCTTGGGGTAGTTATTGGCCAAATTGATTCAAGATAAAATCAAAATTAGGAAAAATGTTAAAGAAGGGGTATTCCTCAGGGGACATTTGCAGAATCCTTGAATTTGGATATACACTCCTAAAATTGTTTCAGAATAGGAAAATCAGGCAGGATGCCTACTTCTCTCCCATGAGAAACTGGAAAAGTTTGACCTTAACATATGATTAGCTGTTAAATTACTTTCAAGGAAACTTTCCTAGGATAATCTACTTAGCCTTTAGCAGACATTTATCACTTCATAGTGGAGATTAGGGTTGAGTCTCAAGAACAGCATTACTTAGAGTGTCAACTATATTTTTTTTCAGTTAAGTAAATTATTCCTTTATGGGAATAATGAGAAAATTTTATGTCCTATTTTCCTCTACTTAATGTATTGCTATGGAATAGGTGACCATGAAAGTCATTTAAGTAAATGAAACACTCTACATTTGAGAAAAAAAAAAAATCACCAAAAGAACTGATGGACTTGTGGTCACCCAGAAGGTTCTTAAGATATTTCTGAATTATAGATATGATGGTCAGCCCTTTTTGCTACCAGGTATTGGCCTAGACACTGCTTCTAGGTAGAAATTAAAGAATCCAGCTAAATTCTTAAGTAATTAAATCAATGTGAGACTCAGTGTCTGAACAATGAAAAAAGACTGTGGTTAAGTTTATGATTGCTAGACATACTCTAGACCCTTACAAAAAACTTATGTCTGACTGCATCCAGCTCAGGTCAAGAAATTCAGCATACCTCATAATGAAACCTGTTCAGGGTTCTTCCCCTGCAACTCACATAGGTTATATCCACAGTTCATTTCATGTTGGGTTTTCATGACACTAGAAATCTGTTTCTTCTGCTTGTGTCTGAGGATACTAAACTCCCTGGGATTGTGCTGGACAATTGCATAGTTTCCAGATGACACACTTTCTTCTCTAGCATTTTTTGTGTCATGGGATATGCCCCAGAATGTTTGTTTGGCTCCAAAAGCCAGTCAAAGAGTGAATTTCCATTATGCAACATGTACAGCCAGAGGATGAGGCCCTTTGAATGAGCTGGAAAGCGAAAAATGTACATGGAGAGACTGACACCGGATTTTTATCAAAATAGGTCTGCATACATAAGAAGGAATTGCAATCAGGTGCTAGGGAGCCAGCTGAGAGGTGGCAACCAGAATCTCCAAGATTAGAGAATGATGCTTTTCACTAATCCTTTGCTCAAAAGGCCATAGGATGAAGGGTAATGGTTTTAAACTGAAGGAGCCACAGTTTAGATTAGACGTAAAGAGGATTTTTACAAAGAGAGCAGTAAAACTGGCACAGTTTGTTCAGAGAGATGGTAGATGCCCCATCCCTGGAAACATTCAAGGTCAAGTTGGAGAGGGCTCTGAACAACCAGGTCTAGTTGGAAATGTCCCTGAACTTTGCAGAAGGATTTTAGATGGCATTTAAAGGTTCCTTCCAACCCACCCTATTCTACAATTCTGTGATTTTCTGATTCTCTGACATCACTCTTGTCTTGTTCTGGGACATTCAAACACCAAGCACCCTCTTCAGCAAAGGTAGTTTGCCAGAGTACCCTGTTGTGACTGCTTTCCAGTTTTAAGCCTGAAAGCACTCAAGGGTCAGGTTGATTGACAAATTACTTTAATTTACCAATTGATTTCACCCCAAATGAATTGCTTCCATATGTTTACTCCTAATCTATGGCAAACTCCTTTTACTGGAAATGAAATTAAATTGCATTGCCTCACATTTTTCACAGGAAAAGAGCACAGGCACAATCAATCACACGCTCAACAGATGTGATATCACTTGACTGTGAGTTCAAATAGGCAGATGAATGCGCAGGACTGTGGTCTTTAGCTTTGTTATTACCTCTGTTTCAGTATTATTGTTTTAAAGATCTTTGTCTTCTCATAAATACCTCCCTCAAGTTATTTCTGCCACTCCCTAACATATGAATTTTCCTATATTTCTTAAAGGTTAATGTCCATGTACATCCAGCCAATGCTAGATTCTCAATCACATTATTTCTCTCTGTTATTTAGTGATTGCTGTGAATTAAAATTGTACTATATTGCATGAGATGAAAATACCACCCCAAAGGTTTAGTAATCAAAGTCAGACCACTGAAAATTGCTCTGGAGAGGTGAAAAAAATATATCTTTATCTATATATTAATTAAAATTTATGTAACTCATCTTCAGGTATTATTGAAAATTACAATGTTTAAAGAAACCAATTCATTCGGCTGTGAATATAAATACTGCCTTATTTTACTCTGGATGATTAACAGAAATAGTGAAATGATGGAATTCTATTATTTTAATAAGAAACCACTTTTCTGAATCAGATAAACTGCCAGCCACAACCAATAATTATACCTTTTTTTGTAAGGATATGCAACAGTGGTGTCTGTTTTAGACTATTGCATTTTCAGCCATAGGAAGGAGCTAAAGTTACATAAATTTTCTGGAAAAGTACTTAGACAGCTGTTTACCTGAAATTGTGCATGTTTCTGGCATCAGCCTGATATACAAGTTATTTTATAGTTGTGCCAAAGAAGTAATAAAGAAATCATTGAAATATTAGTACACAATTTAAGCTCGCCTATGTACCTCACAAAAAGATGCTTTTATATTTTTTGAAGAATATTGCTAGTGATAACTCCAATATATGGCTTCAGTTTTATTTCCCTCACTTCATCTTTATGTAAAACAACAGATTTAAACAATTTAGCACATGAGAAGAAATATCAAAAAGAGGCGTTTATGCAGCTCCCCAGAGTTTAAGGATGCTCACATGGTCAAATCCTCCATCAATGTACCAGGGACAAACACAGCTACACTTGGTTTTAATGGGATGTATTTGTGTTAATAGTCCACATACCAATGCCAGATTGAAATTAAATGCTGTCTAACTTAAAAGGGTGCTATTCTATAAATTGGAGTTGCCAGGCTGAGCCAGGCACATGTTGGAGAGCAGACAAGAGTCAGAAGGTTGGAAACTGACTCACCACCAAGGCAGAATGGCAAACCACAGCTGAACCTCCCTCTAACATCCATATGGGATTTCTGGCTACTGGTAAAAATTACTTTTCTAGGAAGAACTGGTTGCCCCTAGGATTCCCCACCACTTCATGTCCTATATTTGGATAACAATCATCTGGGAGGTCTTTACATCTGTAAACCTGAGCTGTCTTTACATTAAGAGAACTATTTGCAGGGCTTCTGTTACTGCAGGTGATGGTGCAGTCACGTGAGTATAGGGTGACATCCTGAGGCTCTGTCAGCTTCCTTCCTGCCACCTGTACTTATCCTTCCATGTCCCAGGCAGTCTTCTCTTCCCTCTCTGCTGGCACATACCATCCCTGCCAGAATATCATGAAGCTTGTGTGAGATCTTGGCACGGGAATATAAAGAGGAGAAGCTAAGCAGGATTCAGGAGCTGTGGGAGAATTGTATCTACTACTGTGGCTGCTGATCCATTATGAGTATCACAGCCAGAAACTCCCATCTGGAGTCTCCCACCAACTGTTCTTGAGCAGGTTTCAAGGCAGTGGTATCAACAAGTTAAAACTTGACCCTAGAAAGGAGTTTAAGCAGAAGTGGAAACTCTACCCATAATCAGTCCCTCTTATTTGAGATCTCAGGATGCACATGGATCATATTTTAAAGCATTTCTCTGCAATTAGGTGGGTTAGAAACATCCTATAAGGAGGGTTATGTTATAAACATCCAAAGGAAGGTTGATTTTAACTTCCAGCACTCTGTTCTAATGAAATATCACCTGAAAAATACCTGGAGACAGAGGAACATAGTTATGAACTGACCATTTCTCATACTAGATGTTTCTGTGGAGGTTTCTTACAGCTATCTTGCACAAAAGAATATATTGCAATTTTTCAGTGCAGACACATTTCTCATACCATGAGAAAATCTGACAGTTCTAAGAATGTTTCTTTTCTTGTACAGAAAGGAAGACAGAAGACTGGGTTGTTTTTACTTGGAGCAAGGAATGTTCTATGCCATGCATTATTTAATGAGGAAAAATATAGATCACAGAATCTCAGGATAATTCATGTTGGAAGGGAACTCAGGCAGCCCCTGGTCCAAACCTGCCCTCAAAGCAGGATCAACTATGAAGGCAGAAGAGGTTGCTCAGGGCTTTTTTCAGTTAAGTCCTGAAAGATTCCAAGGATGGAGACTGCACTGCCTCTCTTGGAAACCTGACCCACTGCTGGGTTGTTGCACAATGAACCATGTCCCCTTATGTACATTCTGAGCCTCTCTCATTTCAATCTAGGACAACTACCTCTCATTCTTCCACCATGCACCATTCAGGTCAGTGATTATTTCCCCTTGAAGCCATTCCTTCAAAGGCTGAATGAGGCTTGGTCTTTGTCTCCCCTCAAAGGCAAAGTGCCCCAGCTCTGACCATCCTGGTGAGCAGCATCCTCTAAACTTGCTTGTTATTTAACAAACATTTTGTTCATACTGGAAGATGCATGGGGTTTAACAAGCCTTGAGCAGAGGAAACTAATCACTTCCCTGGATAGCCTGGCTCTGCTCCTGTTTATACACGTTGAATTTAATGAAGTTTCTGTTGGTCTTATTATCAAGACCATCCGGATGTCTGTGGATGGCAGCCCTGCCTTTAAGCATGTCAACTTCCCCCTGCATTGTGGTGTTTGCTGGCCTGATGAGCATCCCCAGACATTGATAGAGACCAACTGATAAACAGCAAAGATCCCAGAACAGATTTTTGTGCTATATTTGGCATCAGTCTCAAGGTACATAGTGACCCACTAACCAGTGCCCTCCAAGTCTGATGATTCAACTAGTTTGCTACTTATCTAGCTGTCCAGAAACCTGGATACAAGAGGGGGCATGTTAAAAGTCTTTCTCTAGTCAAAATAAATTACATCCATGGGTTTCTCACTCATGTGACTATTCATTTTATCATAGGTTTATGGCAACCATGGCTTTGCCTGAGGTAATAAAAACAATTGTATGGACACCACTGCATTTTAACAACAGCTTAGATGACCTAGAAGAAGCTGGATTAAGAACAGAATGGACTTCAGGATGAAATTTGTAGAGATCAGGAAGATCATAGAAAGCAACCATGGTCACATGTTCTCTCCATAAACAAACTGTCCTACTGTTACTGCACCATAAAAGAACTCCCTGGGAGAGAAAGGATGAAAGGACAAAACCAACTTATTGGGGCATGGTAAAAATACAAGTGAGAACAGAAAAATGGTACAAGTACCACAGAATCAAAAGCATTTTGATAGGGAATGAGAGGGGCAACCTGAGCTGAGCACTCACAAGGGCAGTCTGTTCCCTGGAGGTGCCCGATAAACCAGGGAACACCCCTCACTGGTGCTCACAGGTAACAGGAGGAGGGAAAGAAAACAGAACTCAAACTCCATGGAGTCTCCTCCATCAAATTCCCTCTTGCAGCCAGTGGGTATGCCCATGCCTGGGGGAAGTTGGTGATGTGTGCTTGGGGCCCTGGTGAGGAGAGACTTTGCATCCAGGGACAAGATATGGGGTAAAAGAGGCACTGATCTGTAACAGCCCAGTGCTCAGCAAGGCTGTTAAAATTTTTTCAAACAAAAAACCTAAACCCTACAACTTTTTAAAATTAGATCCGTTAAGATTTAAAATGTAATAATTTTTTCTATTAAATATTCAGACATATGACAGTTTACTCTAAGCCTTACTAAAATTACTACAACCAATTAAAGATATAAAGAAGTGTATTGCAACAGTTATTAATTCCCAGATTTTAATGAGTTAAGGAGTGCTACCTTTTCCCATAATGACACAGCTGAAACTGAGAAATTGCTGCTTTTTTTACAACAGCTCGATCTTCATAAATATGTCAAATTACCCTGCATTGTACTTATCACAAAAGACTGAATGCAAACATTTACATGTTTTCCAAAGGCCAGTACTTTCTGCTTTTGTTGTGTAAATAAGCATTTGCCTTCATTTCTTTGAGTTTCTATTTATTATCAGATTCAACAGGAATATTTTTGTCTTGTGAATTAATCCACTGAAATCTGAGAAAATGAATCAGAAATTAATTAGCCAACATGCTGTTCTCCTTTTACAACTTATAAATAAAAGCCAGAATATGAGAGAGAATATGAAGAGAATAGGAGAGCTTCAGTAACTAAAATTTTAAGAACAAATGACCCACTTTTTAAAGTACCTAAAAACATGAAACTTTGAAAAGTAGCTACGAAGACCAGCTCCCAATTCTGCGTTAGTTCAGCTACACTTTTATTATTGAAAGGGAAGTGCTTGGCTCTTTAGTGGTTTTGAAAATCCCACTGATTGCCGCTTTGTTCTGTTACACACCAACACATCAGATTTTCAATTCACCACCTCTCTAATTAATTAGCCACCAGTTAAATTCAAATCCAATTTAAAAATCAAAAAATTAAGACAGATAAATTATTTTTTAAATGATCAAATTTATTCAATGGATGTGTGAGTATCACACACCCTTCTCAGTGCATCCTTCCCTCTAGGATATAAGGAAAATGAAGTTTTCTTTAAAAACTGTGTCTGTCTGCACAGCATCACATTAAGTCACTGGACCAGTAACTGAGAAAGATTCCTTAGAACATAAAATGGAAACAAAACAACAAAAAAAACCCCAAAACAACAAGAAAACAAACAAACACAGTTTAACTTAAGATTTCATGCTTTTGATTAAATTCATGGTTATGACCAGTGATTTAATTCACTTTGACTTAAGTCAATCTACATTGCTTCACGTTCGCTATCTGTATATTTTACATTTATACAATGGATGAAATTAGGATGAGTTCCTTTCATTAGCCACTGTACCTCATTAGGAAGAGCAATGCTTCTTACAGCTAAATTGGATTTTGCTCTACTCTACAGTCCCTTGGTCCTTTGACTGATTTTTCCTTCAATAATCAGCCAGAAACACAAGGGTTTTTTGTGATGTGGACATTTGTCCACTAGATGCTGCACTAAGCCCACCTACTTATTTCATACCTCCATCCTGCTGTGGACAGAACCTGGACTTCTCTGAGTAATTCCTTCATGTAGCCAAGTTACCTTGGCAAGATGTGAGGTGCATGAGCTTATGGAGACAAGGTTCTTCCATTTAATATCTCAGCTTGGTTTCATCTTTGGTCTTGCACTGCGTGATACAACGTGCCAAAGAAATACATAGATTAGTGGTTATGAACTACCCTATGCACTCAGAAATATTCACTCTGATGTACTGAGTGAGCTTTATGTCCCTTTCTTCAATTTTGTACCCCTCTTTAAAGAGGGAACGCAGCATCTTCTGGGTTCTGGAGCATGCTCTAGTAGCTTAGATGTGAAATAGAGAGTAGTTGCAGACTTTGGTGTGTGCTTCTGGGGCTCAGGACTGCTGGGGTGAAGCCCAGAACCAGCAGGGCAGCTGATACTGTGGCTCACTTGTAAAAGGAAGTGCCTATGCTCTGCAGGAATGGGAAATTTTACATTTGTTTCTCTCCTCAGATTTTTCTACTGCTGAGTTCAAACAGCAGAAGTGTAATTGTGACTTTGTATAATCTAATTCTTCCCGCTCAAAAAGGCCAACCAGCTCAAACAATTATTCCAGGAGAGAAGATGACATTGGAGTGGAAGAGATGGCAAAGCAACATGAAGGTCCTGTCAGAAACACACACATACATACACGATGGGCAAAACAGGGCTCTTTACAGCTCTTTCACTGTGCCCAGGATTAGGGAGCCATGGAGGTGGTTTAGACAATTTATCTTTACACTCAGGTGCTTAAATTGTTTTTGAGGTTTAATCTTGTCCCATTGTCTTTTAAGCCATTTTCGCAGGAAGTCATTTCCTAGTCCAAACAGATATTTCTGAAGTGACACAGAATAAGTTCATTCACCAAACATTTACTCTGTGTAAGTTTTTTTCTTCTACAACTGCCATAGGAGGCCACGCATTCTTGTACATCCCATATTGGTTTCCCAATCCCTTGAGAAAGTTGTAAGTTCCCTCCTCGGAAACATTTCAGGCCATGTGTCCTTGTTGGGACAAATCAAGCTATCATAACATGCTTAAATTTATTAACTTCTACTATACCTATTGAGTATTTCTTGTTTGTGCACACTGGTGATTGAACTTAAAATCCTGACAACACTAAAAAAATAATCTTATTCTCCTTTACCTTAAATAATATCTATCAAGAACAAATGCTGTGATTTTTATTTATTATACTACAGTTGTGCTGTGTAACTTGCTTCAGTCAATTCTAAAATGAATGGGTTTTGCTAAATGTTATGCAAAACCATTGTCATTTTCCCATAAAAAAATACACCACTGCTTGAACTCCAGCCTTCCCCTTCCAAAGCACATTACCCTTTATTTTGGGGCTAGTTGTTTAACTCAAATTCACAACCAAGCAATGGATACAGAATGAGCTGACTTCCCAAACTGTGCTTGCCTCCTTGATGGAGGGTGGGAGCAAAGGTGGGTGAAGGCATTTTACTGTGGTCCACTGTGACACAGGATGAAGACAATATTCACAAATTGTGAGATCACTACTGCTCTTTATGAGGGCCAAGAAACTTTGCCCATACTGAGTTTCTCATCTGATATTTAGCTTCTTATGTGGGAAGAAAAAACAAAACCCAGAACACAACCTGAGCTGTCTTTGAATGCTGCTTCATTCCCAGCTGCTTGTCCCCTCCATCCAAGTAAGGAAACAATCAATACGGGCTGCTTCTCTACTACTAAATAGCTTAATTCCTCTGCTCACTTGCTGGTCCCAGATTGGGATATTACCATTTTCTAAATATCTCACAGCAGTTTTTGGAAAAAAAGAAAAGAAACCCCATTAGTTCTCCTTAAGCTGAAATTTGAATTCCAGCTGGGGACATCTAAAACAAGGTCCCCAGAATTGTGCCAGAAGGATGTGTCCTCCAGCTCATCCCACATGCTGAGTACACCTCACACAGACTCCATTTTCTGCTGAAGTATCAACCTGCTGGACTGCAACACTGTGAGTGTGCACTGGTATTTTGTACTGAAAAAAAAAAAAATTTAAAAGGTGTCATTGTTCTAGGTCCCCAGGGAAGATACAGCAGGTTCTGAAGATACCTGCTCTAGGGGAGTCAGGCACTCTGTATCACCAAGCCTGGGAATGAAGGATTCCCTCTGGCAACATTTTCTTTGTTGGGTAGGCAAAGTCAGCTCAGTTAATATTATACAAGAACCTCACAGCCTAAATAATCATAAATATATACTATCATGGCAGAGAAAGACAGCAATGAGGAAACTTATCCTGGTCCCACTATATGCAGTGGCCAAATTGCCACTAACTGTCCCAGGAGTAGATGGGTAATTCTCCTTCAATCTTTGATAGCAGGGTTGGCCCCAAATTATCCCCCAAACAAACTCCCAATTCAAAATACATTGTTGTCATTATTGAATTATATATTCTGAACCTACAGGCTCAGGTACATTTAACTAAATGGAAATTTTGAAAGAAAGATTTACAGAAAACATTGAAGTTTTGATTTCAAACTGAGTTGTCACAGAATAGAAACAAACAAACAAAAAAATTGACAACTAGTTTTGCAAGTTTGCAGGAAAATTCCCCACAATCCTTCTGGAATTCCTTCCACTTTTGATTTTTCAGACCAAATTAATTTGCTAAGGCAAAGTTTTATGTTTAATGCTAGAGGGAATGACCAGACAGCTCAGACTGAGCTCTGTAGCACAAGACATTAATTTTCTTCCATTTACCTTGTACTGAGCCCAATAATTTGAGCTAAACCACATAATTTCAGCCCATGAAAAACTAAATCATTAAGTGCCATATGTAGGGGATAGAAAAGAACTAGGTGTTACCTTGGCCTTCAACAATAACAAGGAACTGATTAGGTAAGAAATGATCCATACTCCAAGCTATAACAAAGCCTGGAAAAAAAACCCCCAAGGTTCCTTCTAATCTGACTTGTGGAAAATTCAGCCCTGTCCCCAAGTCTCATGATATATTTAATCCTAACTAGCTGCCTAAGATGTACCTGCCAAGAATTTAAAGCAGAGAATTTTCAGTACCGGATCCAAGCCTACTCAGTCCGGCATGCCTTCTCCAGCTGCCTCCAACACTGATGTTTTTAAGGAATGGGTTAAAAAAAATTAATTTCTGAGCGTACATATTCATCTTGTGTTATGACGGAAAACAATCCTTCCTGAACCATGTGATCAACTGGATACTCTTAAAATATGAGGTTTAAGGACAGAACAGGTACTGACCTGGATCACAAAAACACTTCATCTAGTCTTCTGGCTCAAATTAATATTTAGCAAGGATTTTGTAAGGAAAAAAAAAAAAATATATATATATAGAGAGAGAATTATCTTTGGTTTTGGACCACTGTCCCAGTTCTCATAAATTAATATTTTCTTGAATTAGATACAATATTCACACCACTTTGTTTCATATCCATAGATAGATTAATCCTCCATGAGTGTAACTTTATAATTATACATTTGTGCAGTATAATTACGCACTATGTCAGGAGCACAGATTCTTGGTTTTAAATCTAATGCTTCACATTTTCATAGAGTACACACAAAATTTTGCTATGTGCAAAAAAAAAAGATACTTGATACCATTCACAGAATCACAGAATCTTAGAATCATAGAATGGTTTGGGTTGGAAAGGACCTTAAAGGTCATCTAGTTCCAAATCCCCTGCCATGGGCAGGGACACCTTCAGTATTTTATATATCCATGTATATTTTATAAGTATATGTATCTATGTATATATATGAGCATTTAATTACAGCTATTGATGACAAGTCATTAAGACGATGAGAATCATTACCTTCATATTGACCAGGAAGCATTAGGAGCCTGTTGAAAGCAGTCCTGATCTTACTCTGTTCTGGCTACAACCCATGAAAAGAGTAAGTGGGACATTTTAATTTTTTCACAGACAGCAAAGTCAGAAGGAACAAGGCAGTCAGGCCCCTGCAAGCGCAGGCCTCAGAATGTCTCCTAGAAGTCGTATTTAAGGCAGATCCTTAAAGAACGTTATCCAATTTCATTTTAAGAATTGGTAAGGTCCTCTACTGTTTACTCTCACTATGAAGTGGTGCTGACTTATCTGATTTCAGCTTTCATCTCATTGAGTAATTTTAAACATTTTCCAGTGAATTGGAAGAAAACCTTCATATTTTCTCTTGATGTAGGAACACAAGCCCTGTAATCAAATACCCTCTTTCAGCAAATGAAATAGATTGAGATCCTTTAGCCTGTTTTGGGAAGGATTATTTTTTCATCTTCTTTTTCATGCTCCTCACCGCTTCCACATCTGTCTTAAAATAGTGACTTAGAGAAAATTGTAGCAAGTATCTTATTAGTGCTATATAACATCTTGGACCACATTTCCATTTCTTTCTGTTTTATTTTTTTTATTTACCCAAGGGTGACATCACATTCGCTAGTTACAGTACTGCACTCAGAAAAGCATTTAGGAAAAATTGCTTATAGTGTTATTTGAATCCTTCTCTGAGACTTGCATCTGTGTATCCAAACTAGCATACTCCCTTGTAGCTGCAGATCCCAGGATGTAAAAAGCACTTCCATCTAATCACATTTTGCCTCTCATTGCAGCCATAGATACTGTGTTGCTGCCTTTAGTTTCCTTTAACAACAGTAGTTTTATATCTTCTGCCTATTTCTTCTCTTTTATTCCATACTCTTTGTACCACTTCTGGTTTACTGCTTTCCATTCCTATTTAGTCAGTTTGGATTGGTTGGTTGACTTGCTTTGTTGTCAGAAAGCAAACCTTTTTTTACCATTTTCTGAGGTATGACTTTGAGGACACTCAACATTTTTCCCAGATGTGCCAGGAGTTGTTTTAATCTTTGACAAACAATGCATTAAAAATAATTATTCGTTGATATTACATTCTGTTTGTATAGATATAGCCAGACCATTATTATTGCTACCAAGGAAACTGGGCTCAGCAATTAACCATTTCTGAGTCACAAAGTCAAGTAACAATCCCTGGTTGAATCATAGAATCATTAAGGTTGGAAAAGACCTCTAAGATCATGAAGTCCACCCTTTAACACAGCACCACTATGATCACCACTAAACCACATCCCCAAGTGCTACATCCATGTACCCTTAGAAGACTTTCAGGCATTGTGATTCTACCACTTCCCTGGGGAGCCTGTTGCAATCCCTGATCACTCTTTCAGGGGAAAATTTTTTCCTAGTATTCAATCTAAACCTCCCCTGGTGCACCCTGAGGCCATTTCCTCCTGTCCTGCCACTTTTTATTTGGGAGAAGTGACTGATCCCCACCTGGCTTTACGCTCCTTTCAGAGGGTTTTGGAGAGTGAGAAGGTCTCCCTGAGCCTCCTTTTCTCTAGGCTTAACATCCCCAGGAACCTCGGTCCTCCTCATGAGACTTCCTGCTCCTCACAACACAGTAACTTGAGTTCCTGGGAAGCAAACCGAACATATTTGGAAGCTGTGGGTGCCATAATTTCCTGTAGTATAGACAGAAATGGTGCAGCTAGAATTTATACACAGGCATCTGGGCATTGTGCTGGACTAAAATGCCATGTAACAATGCCTTCTAATTTCCACAAAACACTAATGCCAAATTCTGCACTCTATTCTAATTTCTGGGGAAGTGCTATCTGATTGCCAAGTCATCCCAAAATATAGGAAAATCAAGAAGAAAAGAAAAAAATATATCCACTAGCTATGATAGAGAATCCAATACATTTTCCCAGACAATGTTGGTGATTGTGCAAAAAGCAATACCATCAGTTTCTATTCTGTTAGTGGTTGAGGACTTGCTGCATGGGAGCCACAGTGAAGCACTGCCTGGCATGCAGGTGCAGGCAGAGAGCTGCTGTTGTCCCCTCGTAATCAAGGTGTCAGAAGCACAGAGGCTTCTGCCCTTTGTCTGCTCACTTCTGCAGCAGGAGGTGTCACTGACAAGATTTTCACAGCCTATTCATTGGTTTAAGGACAGGATATAGATAATGGGAGAAGCCAACATACCCCAAGGAAAGAAAAGAAAGAGATTGCCATCAGGAAAATGATACTTAAGAATCAGAAAAGTTAATATCTAAATTAAAATAAAGAAATGGGACAAAAGAAGCTACAAAAGCAATCTTGCAGACAGAAGTTACTAGAAATCTCTCAATAAATAAAATCTAAACAATCAAAAGGAGGCAAGGACACCTTTGACACCAGAATCACAAAGGCAGAAGGGGGTGGCTTGGAAGTGGATGTTTTACTTTCTCTTCTCTTGACATAATAGCAAAAATGGGTAATTTGAAGTCTGTAAATTTAGCTCCCCACTGCAAGTTGCACTTCCAGGGAAGTCAGTGCCCATACTCCAGTGACTCAGCTCCTTCACTGAAATATTGACAATACTTGATGAAAGGAGTAAATGGCCAGGAAAAATTCCATGGTTTTGCTTCAAACCTGGAACTCTGAACAAAAATGTGTAAGAGCCTAATAATAAGAGAAAGGCTCCAAAAAGTGCTTCGTCATTATGTCTGCTTATCAAAATCACTCTTGAACACCTGGAAACTACGTGCGGTATGGATCGTGGGTAGCCCGCCCTGAGGCCCATAAAAAGGACGGCAAATCTGGTGCAAAGTGTGGAGGGGAAAGTGAGGAACAGAATCCGCGACCTTTGTTTTCCCCCCCACCATGGCCTGCTGTGAGACACCCTGAGGCCTGCGGGAGCCAAGGCCGCCCGCCTGAGGAGCACCCCCGCTCCTGCACCCCCGGGCCGCAGTCACCGGTGAGCTGTGGAACCCCTGCCCCGCTCCTGCACCCCCGGGCCGCAGTCACCGGTGAGCTGTGGAACCCCTGCCCCGATCCTGCACCCCCGGGCCGCAGTCACCGGTGAGCTGTGGAACCCCTGCCC
>WEKY01005689.1:31160-102744 GCA_013390045.1 Picathartes gymnocephalus
GTGAGCGGTGGACCCCCTGCCCTGCTCCGGCGTCCCGCGGCGAGAGCCCCCCGGGGCTCGGCTGCAGCCACTGGGCACCGCTCCCGCATCTCGGAGGAAGGGACGCCGCCTTCCAGCCAAACTGCCGCAGAGATAGGAGAAGGCAGATAAGGCACTTCAAACAGCAGGAAAAAAAGGCAAAAACTGCTCCGCTCCCCGCCACCCCGTCTCAGCAGCACTGAAGGTAGCACAGTATGGTGGTGACCTATCCTATGCTTTTTAAAGTAACCTTGGCCTTTTCTAAACTTGTCTCTACTTTTCTCTTTTTCTCTTTCCTTCTCTTACTATGAAATAAAATATATCAATTTTTTGGCATCAACATTTAATCTCGTTTGGTTTTCCTCTCGTTTTAGGGAATATTTTGAACCTGCAAAGTGCCTTCCAGTTTATATACAGGGACTTCGTTTTCTTTGCTCCTCTGGGTTTAAATCGGATCATAACAAAATGGACAACATGAGGTTTTTAAGTAAAATTCAAAAGTCAATTCCTCAGTATCAGAAAGATGCTAAATATTTGGGATCACAATGCTACACAATTTCCACTGCACTTGCTGTGGTGGCACTTGCTGTGTCACAGCTGAAAATGCCACTCATCTCAGTAGGTATTCCCAGCCCAAGGACACCCTACTCTCCCTGCGTTCACTTCTTACCATCTGTCACAGAACGTATACCTTTATGGGATGGAAATTGTTAATATTCCATTATATCCTATGCTTTGCCATTAAATAACTGCATAAAGAGGGATCTGTGTTTCCACAGAATCATGGTATGGTTTGGGTTGGAGGGGACCTTATGGTCAGCCCCCTTGTCCTAGCACTACATGCCCATATAAAAAGGCACTCAACCTCTCATTTCCGCTTGCTCTAAATCCTTGCCAATGTGCCAATGGAGCTACAGACTGAGCTGGATTTGACTTCAGAAGGAAAACCCACTGGGAAGATTGGCCTTCTAAGTGACAGTGTCATCTCACTAACTTTATTTCATATGATGGCAGTAGCAGCTCACACTTACCTGTGTTATCATGTTAAATGGAACCTTAACCAGATCACTGCTGAAATGCATGAGACGACTGCCAAAGAGAGCACAGTTCTCACTGCTGGAATGGCAAACCTCAAAAGATGACTACAGGCATTGCTGAGGCCTTCCTGAGATACAGCAATGTCTCAATATAGCCTACAAGCTAAGTGGAAATCGAAAATTCTTAACATGACTAATTTAGACCTTATAAAGTCCTTACTAACACTGATTGCTATAATTACAATGCCAAAAACATCAATAACTTGGAAAGAATTATAAAATAATTTGGCTATTATGTATCAAGATCTGAAATAAAAACGTTGTACAGCTTATAACCTGGAAATTCATGAAGTATTCTCTCTGAATTCCCCTCCATTCTAACACGCATGTTGAAACCCCAACACTCACCCTGGTTCTTGCAGGAGACTTTTCCTCAGCAAAAGCTCTCTGTATATTTTGAAACCTGATTTTAGAGAGAGCCTTTTGCTTTTGCAGCTTTAATTTCTTTCTCAATATTTTCCAACAAGCTTTTCCAAAATGTACGATGTCCCTTCCATTCATATGTCTTAGTACTTTTATCCTTTTAGAAATATTTTTGCTGGCTAAATTTCATATAGACAGTTTAGGAGTTCATCGAGACATTCCAAATGTGTAATAAGTGAGAGTAGAGAGAGAAAAAAAATCAAGACAGACTTACTAAGAAGACAAATGTGTTCAAGCTATGCTTTCTCCTTCCTTGAGTAATGTACTCCTTATAACCATTACATTCCTCCCTTGCAAACCTTTCTTCTCAGAGAGGGATGACCCTTACCCTGCTCTCCCATCTATTCCTCTTCCACTCCTCTTTCCATCTGCTCTGGGAAACCTGTTAAATCTGCATTAAGAGCTGTGAAGAGAAGAATGTTTGACAAACAGGCTTGACTGCTGCTGACTCTGGTATCATCTGCTGTCATTTACTTCCGTGGCTGTCAGCTTTAAAGGTCAAAGGAAAGAATAAGTGTGGCCCCGGAGGGGCAGCGATTCTGGGGAAGCAGGTTGGCATCTTCCACCATCTATAGCAGCTAGCTTGCTATAATGGCTTCAAAATGTTCAAAGGCTTTTCTTTCCTCTGCCAATCAAGCTGAAAAACTGAACTCAACCTTTCACACAGTTTGGGTGAATTTTTCTGCATTATCAGTTTTCTTGCACAGGTAAAAGTTTTCTGAAGCTTTAATTACAAATGAGTTTTGAAGCCCAAATTATCTGTCCTTGGGAGAATGAAAGATGCATAAGCAGACACTGTACCAGGCACATGTACTTAAATACAAAAATAGACTTGTCATTTTTAAAAGATCTGTCAAGAAGGGGAAAATTCTTGCAATTCAGAACTAGAGTCCATTAATTAAAATGGGAAATAAAGACCCACATTTTAAACCAGGCTATCTGAACCTAGGTAATTAACATTAGTTTATCTGCTGACATGAGTGATAAAAGACGTACCTAAAATATTCATGTTAAAGGACCTAGTCACATTATCACACATTACTGGGCACAGACATTTGAAAATGAGTCCCTGTTTTGTCACTATCCCTGTGCACAGACAGTGAATGGAGACTGAAAGTTTAATACCATTCAACCACATTTCCATGTAACACAATTTATGTAGGGATGACCTTTTCAATATCTTTCCACTTGCTGGACCACGACAGTGTAAAAAGTCAATACAAAATGGCAGAAATTTTTCATCTAAGATCTCAGTGACTCCAGTTTTTAGTGGAAAAACTGTAAAAATAGCAAATCTTTGTCTTCGTATTTGTGATCCTGATTTTGCATTTGCATTTAAGTTATAATCTTTTCCTTTGATTTTCGATGAAAACAGCAGTAAAACATATTTTTTCCATTTTTCTGACACTTTCAGAATGTGCTGTTTCTTAGACCATTCTTCTTGCTCTCTTTCCATTTCCAGTCTTCTCTTTTGCAATGCTTGCCAGTATTTTTTTTTTTAAATCTAGTTCCTGTCAATTTATTACAAACTTTCTGAGAAGTTGCATTTGGCACAAGACATTTTTTTACTATAATTTAAAACTTTCAAATCCTTCCCATCTGTTTTATATGACAGTAATGAGAGTCTTAAAAAGGGACTCTATTTTTGCAGTGTTCCAAAAATGCCTTCTGTGCTGTATATTGTTTAGTAATAGTCTTTGCATAGAGCCATTAATCTCTAAGGGCCAGATGCTGATAGTGGGTTGTCATGCCCTCAGCTTCCACTAGAGTCAGAAATAGGTGAAGATCTTTCTCTTTCTGTAGGATGTGATCAGTGCTTGGCAGAAGCAGATGCTAATTGGCCCAGTGGGAGAACCATACAAGCACAGATATGTGTAAAGTGTGCACTGGTTTTTTTTTGAGATTAACTATGGATTAACCTTATGGTTTGTCTGAAATAAATAGCAGCTGCTATTTTTTCACTGAACTTTTGCAGTACTATACTCAGAAGCTGCAGTAAAAAACCCAAAAGCTTCTCGTTTCAGTTTCTTTCACTGAGAACTGCTTTTTCAGTAATATACATGTATTCACTGAAAGAATGAAAATGAGAAAATGTCTCTCTCAAGTTGGAAGTGTGAAGGTAAAAACATCATAATGCAGCATTAACAAATTTTCAGTCTCTAAACTATAATCTAGACACTTATCTTTGACTGCTTTCTCTTAGGCCAAAAGGGGAATATCTGCAAACAGTCTTAACCTGATTTTTTCTTATAACAAGGAAACTGGTCCACATGCTCCAGAGCCAGAAACGGCCCCTACATGCTGGTAACCTGAACAACATGGAAAAAGAACCCATTCCATTTATGTGGCAGTGTATTCCACAGCAAACCAACTCACCTATTGGTAAATACATAAGCACAAATTTGGTGTAGTCTAAACAAAACAAACCTTTTAAACTGAACTTTCTTTAGTATGGTAGAAGTTTGGCTGAAGAGTTATTACAAGAGGGCCTCTAAGATCTTTGTGAGTCTTGAGTATTGCCTTTCCTTTCTTGCTGGTCCATCTGCAGTGTTTCTGGCAATACATTTCTTCCATAATCATGCTTTTAATGAGGGAGAATTGAGCTGAAATTCAATTGTACAAGTCAGATACTACCCCTGAACAGGAATCAAGAGGTTTTAAAGATTGATTTAGATGAGACACAGGACTGGGAGTACTGAAGTATGGGTCAATTCCACCTTCTGAGCTATTCTTTGCCTCTAGGAATGACATGGGAATATTTGTCTGGACTTTTCATTTACCCAAAGGGAAAAAAAAAAGATAATGTTAGGGATTCCTTCCTTGCATGGTGATGAGATAACATTCACTCCTAGAAAAAGAGTGAAACAAATTAATCCATTTCCACAAATAGTGAGAGCCAACTGGAGAAAGGTTTGTTTCTACCAGAGATTGAGGATTATTCATTATTTTATGGGATTACTGGCATGATCCCTATCATCTCTACTATATCATATTCCTCCTTGTAGAGCACCAGCAAAATCAGAAAAAATTCTTTTGTAAGACCTTGCTAGAAGGAATGAGAAAAGAGGTATGTCCTTGAAAGATATTTTCACAGTGGGCAGCTTTTGCATCTGATGATTATTCAAGAAAAAGATCCCAGTTTGACTCCAGAGATATACGCTGAATAGTTTTACATCTATATTAACAGAGTCACATTTCTACTTACGGACAGAGAATACTACATATGACAATTGCTGATAATAAAATGTCCCTTACTTAAATTGAGTTCTTTAAAATTTTAATTTGTTTTACTCCAAGTTGTGTTGGATACACCTACATGAGAAAATTCAACAGTACTGCCAAATTTTGCTGAGTAATAGAAGACTATACTGTTACATCATGAACATTTCTAGTAACGTTTCACCCCATGTCAATGAATTGGCCTGGACAGTCCCTGGGCATGGTTCAGTAGATAGCACAGACCAAGTTCTATTCCCAGCAGGCAGTTTATATTCATCCCCACCACTTTGGACATCAGCAGATCTTCACAGCATGGCTGTCAGCTCTTCTACAGCTTAGAGCTCTGGGTCAAAGTACAGTCTTGGGCTGCTGGTTTACCTCTATCTGCCCTCAGCTCCTCTAAAATCAATGAAGAGACAGAGGCACCTCCAGAGGACAATTTCTCCCCATAACTTGGGCACCTGTTTGAAGTATAAGCGTGCTTCTAAGATGTCCTTTTCTTCTCTGTCTGTATCTCCATTACCTATGGATGGATTTAGACCTTTACTACTTAGATAGCTACCATGAAGGCATATCCCACCATAAACCCTAGTGATAACAAAGCCACGCAGGGAATGCTATTATGGCATTCTTCTCAGTAGATATGTGGTCTAAAAGCAATTGGGACAGGTTCAGGACATTATATAGCTATTATTTCTTATGTCTTCCACATGACCTCATGATTCCACCATACAGTTTGAGAAATCACAGAACATGGTGCTAGGTCTAAACAGTACTACAGATGGGAAAGTGAAGTCAGTCTCAGGATACACATTAGCCACAATGGGCTTGGAGCTAGATACTCAAACATAATGAACAGCCAGGAGAAGGCAGCTCTTTCAGACTTGAGGATGTTTGATGCTCACTGAAATGCCCCCTGCATTCTGCCACTCCAGACCAGAAAAAGTTTTGCAATGAATTTAATTAAACTGGTCCTTGCAGGCAGGGAAAAATGCGGCTGATTTTTGCCTTTTCCACTATATTTTTCTTCCGTTTTCTTTTCCTCCTTCTCCATTCAGTAAGAAAAGGAGTGGACCGTCAGAGGACGAGTGGATTGGGGTTCACCAGAGCAGAAAGCAGCCCAAAAGACAACAGGATGTGTCAGTGAAACTGATCTTTGTCATTCCGTTGCTGTACCAGGTGAGTTCGCTAATTCACCAAGATCCATGGCCTCTCTGGACATAAGGGAGTTTGTAGACAGAGGTGTTTGGCAGTGGTCCACAGGGAGGAAATCGAAGAACAGCCAAGCCCAGAGGGAATCCTGTCCTCTATTGGCTCAGGGTTTGTTTTCTTTGTAAATTAAGCAAAAGTCCTTGAAAGGGGAGAACCAGGCATTTGCTAACTGGAAATTGTGTTCTTAGAGTGAGTGCTGGCACTGCTAGTGATACGTCAGATCAGGTGCTGTCCTGCTGAGATGAAGTGGGACAAGACAGCAGGAAAAAGGAACCAGTTGAAAAATGCAGTATAAAACTTTGGCTGTTAAACAGACTAAACTTCCACTATGTTATAGTGCTTCCAAAACAAATCTAAAATAAAGCTGCTTTTTTTCTTTTTTTTATGCTAAACTCTTGCAATGTATGAAGATGATAGTAAAATCGAAGTGGGAAATAGAGAATACAGATTAAAATGAAGTACAGCTTAGTTCTCCATGCCGCTCATGGATGAAGCCTGATGCTTCATTTTCTGATCCATTTGCTCACTGAAAATAGCACTATTTCAGTTTTTGCTGTTCCACATCAGCAGTTTTCCTGTTCTCAAGAAGGAGCAGCACCTGCTGGAAAGTTCAGTGTCTTGAATTCATCCTCCACTAGGTGGCAACTGCTGAGCTTTCCCACAGCACCGCAGAAACCGGTAAAGCAGCAACCGAGTACCTGCTCCAGACAGGCTGCTTGAGCACACCTTCATGACATTCTTCACTTGCAGCTACCTAAAGATTAGCTACTAATCAGTTCCACTCGTGACAGTATTTGCACAAGACATATATATTAAAATGGAGTATGCAGTTTAAAGGTAGAAAAGCAGGAATTCACTCATCAAGTAAGTGGGGTCATGACTTCCTTACAGGTCATTCAGTCCAACTCTCCTGCCATGGGCAGGGCGTCTTCAACTAGAACAGGTTGCTCAGAGCCCTGTCCAGCCTGGTCTTGAATGTTTCAAGGGACTGTTTCCAATACTTAATCACCCTCATTGTAAATCTTTCTTCCTTATATCTAGTCTGAACCCACCCTCTTTTAGTTTAAAACCATTACCCCTGCCCTATTGCTACATTTCCTGCTCAAAAGTCTGTCATCACCTTTTTTGTAAGCCCCCTTTAAATATTGAAAGGCTGCAATAAAGGTCCCTTCCAAACCAAACAAATTCTATTATTCTGTGATTCTCAGCTTTTCAGCTTTGGATCATAGCACTAGGCTAGGGACTGTAACCAATAATTACCAGCAGTGTCTTATTTCATTTCCTTTATTTTGTAGAGGTAATAAATATGGAGCAGTTATTCATTTTCTCACGATACAAAGACCAGCATCTCGCAATTAAATTGTCAGCTTTTAACAAAAAGTCTTGATTCTTAATAATTGCATTTTTTGTTTAAAATTGTTCACTAAATTTAGGGATTTGTGTGTAGGTCATATTCAAAGCCTTTCTGAAATTTATTTCAGTAAAAAAAAAAAAAAAGCTTCTGCACAAAAATAAATACAACCATAGAGTCCATGCAATAGTCATAAAAAGCCTATTTGGAAAAGTACATCCTCACTGAGATCTCCCTCCACATGCTTGATCTCTCTCTGAAAGATATCTGCCAGACAACAGAATCTGCTTCTACTTTTGGTTACATGAGCATTATCTGAAATAACTCTGCTGGAAAGATCTGATTCAAACTGATACAATTGTATTGTAATCAAGTACAGTATTTTCAGACAAATAATAACACTCCTCATGGTCCATAATCTTTCCTTTTTCTGTGGAGTTTCAACTCGCAAGCAAGCACAGAAAGAGATTTTTACTGATGAATTGATGGGTTTTATCAGGTTTTTTCCCTGTTGTTCTTTATATTATTGAATATACTATCTAGAATTTGCCTTACTGTTATGGATTGTATGCTGAAAAGCTTTCTCAGAATTAGATTTCAAACCAAACTTGGTGATATTTTTCTAAAATACATAAATTCCATGCTAGATATGATAATGGCCTTATTACTTAATGGTCAGTTATTTTCCAGCAATCTGTCCTCAAAAGGTCTGGCAGAGCAAGAAGCAGCTCCTTTAGCTGCTCTTCGATATTTCTTTCTTGATGCTCATTCTCCCATTGAATGAGGAAAAAATATTTAATCTTCACATAGACTTTTTTCATGGGATTGGCAAAAATTGTGAAGCCTCACCTCTTCCCACATGGCAGTTTTACCTGCCTGCCTGCTCCTGTCTCTGAGTCTCTCTATCAGTCACCTGGGCCACCCACAACTGCTTTCCATCCCTCTTCATATCAGCCCTTAACTTTGTCATCACTGCAGTCTTTTATCCATGTCTCCTTAGAGACTGTGGGGAGATGACTCTCATGAACCCCTTAAAGAGCACTGAGTAAGCTACAGTGGTGGAGAGTCCACCCTGCCACATGTAAAAAGATATTTTTTTAATTTATATTTGTTATTTATTGATCTCTTAGAGATTAGCTGAAATTTTCTTCTGTCATATGATGGCTTAGCCATTCAGTCTTATTGAGATTGATAGCAGTTTGCAGGTTTTAAAGCCTTAGTTATGCTGTGGAACTCTTCATCCTGTGTCCTTATATGTTTTTAGTTTGGGGGGAAAAAAAAAAAATGTTTGCAATACCAATATTAGGAGTCTAAATTTTTGCTAGACACACTGTTGTCCCTTAAACTGCAGTTAAACTGGATTCTTAAGAACTATTTTTCTTATAATGGAATTAAAAACACATCATCAAAGCAGCAGCTGCTGGCAATGATGGTGTTTCAATTCCCAGCACAAGAAGCTTAGGGAAATTTATGGTTAGGATTATACAAAATGGTTGTCTGTGACAGCAGAGCTTTGAACTCACTGGACTGTCACCTTCCACTAGACCAGGTTGCTCAGAGCCCCTTCCATCCTGGCCTTGAACACTTCCAGAGACAGGCATCCACAATTTCTCAGGCAACCTGTGCCAGTGCCTCACCACCCTCACAGTAAAGAATTTATTCCTTATATCTAATCTAAATCTACTCTCTTCCAGTTTGAATCTATTCCCCTTTGTCCTGTCATTACATGCTCTTGTAAAAAGTCTCTCTCCATCTTTTTTGTAGGCTTCCTTTAGGTACTGCCAGGGAAATTGTGACGTTAGGGATGAACGTCAATTAGAAGTGGTGGAATGCAGTTTTATCTGTCCTGAGTTTCCACACTGGATGTACCAGGAAGTACAAGCAGCCAGTGAACACCTTTGGACTGCTTTAAGAAAGAATGTGCATAGGGATTTTGTAATGATCATGCAAGGATATCATATACATTCTTTACACTTAGAAGTGGCACAGACCACCTCTATGGAAAGAAATAAAACTCAAAACACCAGCTCAACCAGAAAACCTCACCTAAACAAAACAGGCAAGAAGTGAGACAAATCATAAAAAATAGGACTGGACCAAGTCTCAGAATATTTTCAAAAGCAATCCGAATTTCCCAAAGCTATATTAACAACACAAGCAGCTCATAGCAGAGACTAACAACCTGCCTCAAGCAATAGAGAGCGGAAAACATGAAAAGAGCAGTGAAGCCTTATAGCATCATTGAAACAGGAATTCTGGAGGTTTAGTGAATAAAAAGGCACTGATGACTGAGGTAACTGCCAATGCAACTTCATTTAAATATTTTTGGACTATGAGCTGTTACACTCTTGGATGGTTTTTCAAGTTTCCTAATTTGGGCTGACATTTCTTGCATCTCCAATAGCATTTACATGACTAATAACTTGGCCAAAGCGACAAGTTTTCTCCCTGTGAATCCTAAAATGAATATAGTTGAAAAGGGAAGATAAACAGCCAAATTGAGACAACTCTGGAAATATAAGCTTCTTTAATGAAATAGATGTAAAATTTTAACTAATAATTCTAAAAAAAAAAAGAGCTATGTGTATTTGTTTACACTGGCTTCATCTATTATCCAGTGATTACCCAGTTGAGTATAATCTAACAAGTACTACCGCAATCTGCTTTTTTTTCCCCTAGTTGTCTTTAGACTCCTAGCAAAATTTTAAAAAACACTGAAGTAGCTTAGGAACTCAGGACCAATTTTAAAAAACTACGGTCACGTCTAAATGGCAGATTGAACTTTAGACACAGCAGCCTGGAAACTGAAAGGAAGCTGAAAGCATGAAACACTGAGCAAGTTAATTTCCCTTGCCAGCAGAGAGGCATGAGAGGGCCAAATCCCACTGACTTGTGTGTTTCTAGGATTGTCAGTTATTTTTTTATTTTTCCCTTTCATCTCCATCTCCCCGAGTTGTGAGTGTCAAGAAAACCTCACCAAAAAAAAAGAGAACTTATGGAAATCATCAGTAACACTGCCAAATGGAAAATGAGTAGGAAAGTTTGAATCTATGTACCCCATATACTACTGAAGAAGCGAATCATGGAATGGTATGGGTTGGAAGGGACCTTTAAAGATCATTAGTTCCAAACCCCTCTGGCACAGGCAGGGACACCCTCCACTAGACTAGGTTGCTCAAAACCCCATTCAGCCTGGCCTTGAACACTTCCAGGAATGGGGCAGCCGCAACTTCTCTGGTCAACCCGCCCCAGTGTCTCACCACCCTCACAGGTAAGAATTTCTTCCTACTATCTATTCTAAATCTACCATCCTTCATCTTAAAGCCATTACCCAACAGCAAATCACTCCTTGTCCATGATAAAAGTCCCTCCCCAGCTCTCCTGTAGCCTGTTTAGGTACTGAAAGGTGCTATAAGGTCTCCCAGAGCCTTCTTTCTCCAGGCTGAACAGCTCCAACTCTCTCAGCTTGCCTTCATAGCAGAGGTGCTCCAGCCCTGTGAAGGAAGAATCACCTCTCTCAGCCTGCTGGTCACACTTCTTTTGATTGCTACCAAGAAATACTACACCTCAGTCGTATGCCCCGATGGAGAACTTGACTGTCACTTCCAGAAACCCTGCAGCTGTGTTTTAATATCCCACATTTGTACACAGAGATAGATGAGAGTTTAAGGACAAATTTTAGGTCAAGTTTTGCCCCAATAAAATATAAAGATATCCAGAAAAACTGAAAGATTTCGTTTTAAGAGATTGTATAATATAGATTGTTGGATTTTGTTATGAAAAGTATGTATTTTAGTTGTCAAACTAAAGTCTAAAATAACACTAACAAGGTTTGATATGTTTCACTTCACATGAACAATTCTGTTCTGCTTAAATCATCGTTTACTTAGTTTTCATTGGCCAGCAAAATTGAAAAGTTAATTATTCACACTGTTCTACATGAAAACCTGGGTTCTCAAATGGAACAAAAGAAGGAGGGTGGATAATAATCAGTCAATACATTGAAATAAGACCTTTAAATGTCTTGGGCAAATGTATTAAATAAGTCATTACCCAAGTTTTCATTTCAATCACTGAAATATTCATTGTGCTTGTTTTCAATACACCAATCTTATCTAATGGTATTTGAATATATTAAATATTTCTCTCTTATTTGGTGATGTTTCCAAAATGAATAAAGATTAAGGGGGGAGGCGGGGGGCGGAGAAGAATATTCTCTGCTTCTGCAGTAAGGATCAAAAAAGTTTTACTTCCAGGAAAACTAAGCAAATATTGAAAGGACAATTCAATTAACATCTAGGGAATAAAGGACCAGGCAAAAGAAACTGCAGTGGTTTATAAAGAAGGAATTATTCCATAGTGGTCTGCTATTACCACAGTATCACATTCCTGGGAATGTGTCAGCAGCAAGACACTGATTTCTTCAAGATCACTTGCAGTTGCTAAGGCCCCTGCCTTCTGCATTTGGAACACTCTTCAAGTTTTTAACACCTGACTTTGGTATGAAAAGGAAAATGCAGAGCAGATTTCCTAAGTATTTATCCTCCACTAATGGGAACCCAGGACCATTTTGCAAGAATGAAACCCAAAGACCTGAAATCTTACTCATAGAATCATAGATTAGCCTGGGTTGGAAGGGATCTTTAAAGGTCATCTAGTCCAACCCTTAAGCTACTAGCTAGTGCCACTGCCTCAGCCAGGTATTTAGTGCTGGTTCCCACATTCATTCCCCACTCCCAGTGTTTGGGGTTTTTTTGTCTTTTTCACCTAGACAAAAAAACTGTGTCATCTGACAGAGTTTTGTGCTTAACATCTTCGTGGGCAATGAATTCATTGCCCTAATGACGAGCTCCAGATTCTGGCCTCCTGTAGAGTATCATATCAAATTAGAATAGAATGATACAATCATAGAATTTTTAGGGTTGAAAAGACCTCTACGATCAAATTCAAGCTGTAGAGATTAGGTTAATTTTCAATTTCCTCCTCAGAGGTGGCCTTAAAAAGTGTGAGAACCTCTTCTGAGCTGAGCTCTGGCACTGGCAGCTTCAAAGAGAACACAGGGTAGGTGTTAGGCCATAAACTTTATGGCCTTGCAGCAGAGACACAAATGAGAGGTAAGAGGTTCCCCTTTCTTCACTGAGCTTCCCCCCCTGCTCCCATGCAGTGAGAAAAGTCCACAGAACAAAAGAAGACAGGGAGGAAATTATTCACAAATGAAAAAAAAAGTGAACAGCAATATTAAATAATAACTTGGGCTGCCTTAATGGAAGTAGGAAACCAGATTTAGACACTGTGACATGACTGTCATTTCATAAATGCACAGTGTGACAGTGTACACAAAGGATCCTCACTCTGGCCCATGTCACAGGCTCCCCATTGGTGCTCATCAATAAACTTCTGAGTTACACTGCTGGAATAAGCTGTCTGGGGCTTTTCTGTACAGCCTCTGCTGAGAACAAGTGGCCTTTCTAAGGAGTGGCAAATTCCAATTTACTGTAGATCCAGGATGTTGATAGAGAGGTTTTAGGGCACACTTTTTTGCTCCTTGCAACATTTATTACCACTGCCATGCCGTTTCTCAGTGTTCTTCATGTTTATTCCTGTCTTCTCTCACTTTCCATCTTCCAATCCTCCCTTACCAATTTCTTTGTACTTCCAGCACTTTAACTGCCATGGTGTATTGACAGGATCTCCTGCAGTTGTGCTCACTCCAGCATATTTCTGTTGCCTAGTTTCAGTATTTCCATAATGGAACATATTTCTTTTTCCTCAGGGGACTAAACCCACATTTCCACATAGCCCTGTCATCTCAGAGTTAGGCTGAAGGTACCTCTAACATTTGATCTTACTAAGCTGACATGATTTTCATGTAAACTTATCTTGCAAAGTGAGGATTACATTGGATAATCTAAATAAGTAATCTCTGCTCATATCTACGGCAAAGATGAAGGGCAGTGTGCCACGCCTTGGGAGAAGGGTGGCGAAATAAACCTGCCTGCGTATTGAGTTCAGTCTTACTTAGTCCCTTGTTAATTATACCTGGAAGTGGCATTTAAGGCACATGAACAACACTAATCTTTGGGAGCAGCTATAAATATTCATAGTCAGAGAGCTAATACAAAGAGGCCGAAGAAACTAGAAATAAAATTATAGTCTGAATGGAAAAATAAAGAAATGAATGCAACAGAGGGAAAACTGAAGCCTTGGCTTAGTTTTTAATAAGCATTTTAATAAGTTTCTGATAATGAAATAAACTAGATCAGAGTATTCTCTGTGCAACAATGACAGTTCAAACTTACTAATTTTGCATATTTTAGTCTATGCAACTATCAGAAGCCCTAAAGGGCAACTGGAAGTTCTTCCAGCTATTTGCAGACAATCCTTTAAGAAGCCTTTGCTAAAGCTCACTTTCGGTTCAATCTCATTTAAAAAAATCAAAAAGCAGATGAAAGGCAAACCAGATTTCTTTAAGCCTGCAACCTGTTTGTTAATTACCGAGTGTTGCAGCCGTGGGCTGATTGTTGCCAGCCTGCTGTACCTTCCTCCTCCTCCCACTCACTCCCGCAGAACAGCTCTTGCCCTGCACCTTTTGGCACCAGCATCGCTGCAATGGCAGGCTGATCCCCACCTCTGCTGCACACCCCCGCCTTCAATTCACATCTCTTACCATTACAGACACATACAATATTTCTACAAAGCCCTGTACAGCACTGCACACAGATTAATGCTGCACCCCACCTAGGCTGGTAAATATTGTTTCTCAGCAAGTGCACGGCTCTTTGCTGTGTATAAAGCATTCAGCTCTTCCCACACACCACAGCATCTGTCCACAGCTGATGTCGTAAAATGAAGCAGAGGGAGAGACACTGGGCTGAAACAGAAGTAACCCCATTGTCTCACTCGTAGATTTCCCCACTCATAGAAAAGGAAAAACACCTGTCAAAATATTTAAATTTGCATAAGCAAATTTTCTTTTGTACGTAGATTCGTCATTTGTACTTGGAAATAGACAATCTAGATCACAAGCCAGTGGAGTAACCTATATGCAGTTAATTTATACACATCTATTACAAAATATCTCCCAATATTTTAAGAGGAACAAACGAACATCTCCTTTCACAGATTTAGGTCCATCTTCTATAATTTTTAGCTAGTAGCCATCAAAGTAAATAGTCTATATGTGAGCCCAGCTGCATAAATTTCACATGTTCATCACTAAATTAACTTCAAAATTCTACAGTGCTCAAATAAATGTCTAAGGTTTGGTCTCATGTGTATCAAAGCCCCTCTTGCCACATATCAAGCAGCACAGATAGGACTAGGAATATGAAGTCATGTGAACACCTCACTTCTTAATGCAGAGACTGCAAAGAGACTTCCCAGCCAAAACCTGATGGCAAAGTTTGGCAAAAGTCTGCATGGAATATTTTTGCACCTTAAAATTACACCTCTGTGTTAGAATTCCATTCTCAAGGAGTATTTCTAGTTTCTGTTTCAATTCCAGGTCTGCTGTAGATTTAAAATACAGGTCAATGTCTTTAACATAGTTTAAGAAATATGACATGACAATATAAAATTTTGCAAGTTCATATTAACATTTCTATTTACTGTTTCTATCAATCACACAGGGAGGAAATTAAAACAAGAGAACTCAATGTTGGTTAAAATTTTTCTGCTGATTCTCTGTGAATTCTGAATATTCATTTCTTCCTAATTTGGTCCTACCACAACTTTCTTTTATGCTTGCTATTTCAACACATGCAATTTATTAGCATGGACAATCAATAGCAGAGAAGGCTGTTTTACATAAAAACTTTGGCAATGGATTGAAGACCTATCCAGCCATACTTCTTTTATCAAAACTGATGTCTTTATTGGCACTCAGAAAAAGTGTGCAGCAGTAGCAGCTGCCTCAGGCTACTGCAATACTTGCTGTATCCCTCAGCCACAGATCCCGACCTGAGAGGCGAGAGAACCTCAGCTGCTCTTGAAGAACCTGCGTTATTGGTGGCAACTTATCCTAAGTCAGGGCTACAATCATCTAAACACACACTCTAAGCTGCTTTCTTGAACCTCCTCTCTATCCTCATCAGGACAAGAATCTCCATTTTTTTACTCTGCTATAGTTCGTACAGAATAGGGCATTTCCATTGGAAGGGACATACAAGGATCACCCAGTCCAACTGCATGACCAGTTCAGGCCTGACCGCCAGTTAAAGTGAGTTCTTAAGGGCAATGTCCAAAGGCCTCTTAAACACTGACAAGTCTTAGGGCATCCACCACCTCCCTAGGGAGCCTGTTCTGGTGTCTGAACACCTTCTCAGTAAAGGAATGCTTCTTAAATCCAGTCTGAACCTCCCCACTGCAATCTTGAACCATTCCCACGTCCCCTCACTGAATAGCACCGGGAAGAGAAACAGCACCTCCCCCTCCTCTTCCCCTCCTCAGGAAGCAGCAGAGAGCAATGAGGTCACCCCTTAGCCCCTTTTCTACAAAACAGACAAACCCAGAATCCTCTCCCCCTTCTCACTCTCTGCCTTCTACCCTTGTCACCAGTTTTGTTGCCCTTCTCCAGACACATTCACATCCTTCTTAAATTTGGGGCCCAGAACTACTCACAAGGAGTTTCACCAATGCTGAAGCATGAGCTGGACCCTCTCCTCCCAATTAGCCCATTACTATGTAGTTAATTCTGTGTAAACACAGGGCTACATGGAGGCAGCCCTGTTTGCATACCCCTGGATCAAAGATGAACAAAATCACTGTAAGTCAGAGTCTTTGAGATGTGTGTTGCACTATCACAATCAGAGCTACAGGACACTGTATGGAAATCACTTTCCGTACTTTAAAGCACCATATGTGCTCTTGTGCTTTCAGTTCTTACAGAGCTAATTCTACTTTTATTGGAAAAGAGAGAAAGGTTTCTGAGAGGTTATTGAGTTTCTGGCAACTTTCTAACATGGGAATGAGCTGCATGTCTCATACTCACAGTATGGATAAAATTTCCATAGTGAACTTTTACGCCACATTTTACACTGTTTTGGAAATTACTGTGCAGAATTACTACGATATTTTAAATGTGATTTTAACTGCTCTAAGAGTTTCACACAGAGCAGAGTTTTTCAAGCATTACTGCCATGGGGTCCTTTGCTATTAAAGCCAGAGTTCTAATTATCTATGGTATAGTTGTTCAATACTTGCCCTTGCTCAGGTTTTCCAGAAAAATGCATTGATACCTTTTTTTCCCTCAGCTGCAGTTGCTAATTCAGAAAGACAATGATTTATTAGCTTCAACTTAGAAGACATTTTTCACAACTAAACCATAATCCTGCTTTTTAAAAGTCTGTGTATTTATTTCACTGTTGTTTAAATCTGGAAAAAATATCTCATTTTTAAAAAGTTGATGCACACATACAGATAACGGGAAAGGGTATTCAAGTGAGACAATGTTTAAGCACTTCTTTAGGAAGAATCAGAACTGGAATATCTTAATTCAGTTTACACTCATCAGAGTTTTCTACAGAACAAAGAAAATGAAGAAGAAACTGAAGTGATGCCCATAGAAATGCTATACACATGGTCTTTGAATATCTTGCATTTCTTGTAGTTTCTTTGGCACACCATTAATTTCTGCACAACGCCAAAAATAAAGATGCCAACAGTGACTTTATTTTGTATCACCTTGTAAAATATATAAGCTGGTTTATAATATCTCCACACCGCTCTGAGAACTCTGTTTTTGCACAGAGCATTTGTCATTTAGCTTTGCTCTCTGTTACCAACAGTAGGAGCAGGAGCCAGTGTGCTGCACGGTTAAATTTTTAATGAACTAATTGGGAATTTACCCTCGGATAAAGGCAATTCAGTCCCAGCATTTGCATATTCAGTTCCTGGTAGACCCAGGCTATATTCACTTGAATTTGTCATTTAATATGCAATTCTTGTGCACAGCTCTGTGCAAATACCATATGTGACTAGTTGCCACAGCCTTCACCCAAAGCATCCACTAACCATGGCAACTTGGGAATCAGATGTTGCATAAGCAACCTGACAAGGGCTGAATTCTTAAATTTGTACACACCACAATTTCAAAACCAAATTCCTGCACATTTGTAGCTCTGAAAGAAAAAAAAAGTGAAAGAAGTATTTTAAACCCACAGTTAGCATCTGGGTTTGGATGTTCTGGACCAAATGTTTGAGCCTGAGTTCCAAGAATTAAATGCCTCTATTCAAATTTAAATAACTAAATAAGTGGCCTAGTTATAAGTGCTGAGCACTGAGTGAATCTCTCCTGTTTATTCCAAGGGTTGAGGCACTCTGCAAACCCATAAGGATGGAAACAGGATACCCTGACAGCTCACCCTGAAGCACCCAGACATACAGCATCTTTAAAAACTGAATTTTGATTTATCTCTGAGTGTATCTGTGATAAAAAACCGAATGTGAATAGGCAGTGTCCATAAGTGACACCTGAGGCAAAGCCAGGAGGATTCCTCATTGTCCCAAGGCACCTCAGCAGTGTGAATGCTGAAGTGCTTCAGGTTGAATCTGGCCCTGGGAGTTGCCTGGGTTCTGGTGTAGCTGTGAGATGCTCCTGGTGCTCAGCTCAGAGCTCACTGCTTCACTTGTCTCCAGCACCACCCTTGTGTAAGCAGATATGACAGTTTATCCCAGTGCACATCAGTGCACCACGATTGTCTGGGGGTGTTGGGGAGGCAAATTGTGTCACTGCTTTCCCTAGGGCACAATTCCTCCCTGAAAGGGCTGGAATGGAATTTACCTCTGCATGCTTTTTCCCACTTCTGATAATGAATTCCTACACAGGGAGACAAGAGAGTCAAAATCTCCCTGTCTTCCTCTGCTCAGCACTTTGTCCAAGCCAAAAGCCTTTGCCCTGCAGGCAGCCATGGGACCCATTCTGGTATTTTTATCTGCTAATTGAGCTTAGAATTGAGCTAGTGTGGCACATCTCTCCTAACCAAAAGGCTCACTGTTTAGAGATACTCAGCTGTGAGTAATGCCTTCAGCAGTCACAAAGGCTGAAACGCTGGGCTGCCCATCCTGTTAGTGAGTGCTCTCAAGTTGGCCAGATCCAGGCCTGGAGGGAGCAACTCCAAAAAAGCACAATGCTGTAAAAGATGGCATTTTTCTAGAAAGTCCTCCACTTTTGATTGCCAGTAAGAGCTGTGTTTTGACCTGGAAACCCACTTCTCACAGGAGGCTGCCTAAAGCTAGAAAAGGGGTTAGCCTGGTGCAGGCTGGAAAATGAACCAAGCGAGATATAAAAATTCAGAGAAGCTGAATCAATGCATTTCTACTGCAGAAAACATTAGAGAGGCTAGAGGGAGTCCATGCTCCACTGCTTAGGAAATGAAGTGAGGCTGGGTTGGCTCTGAAACAATCTCTGTTGTCCTAGAAGGTACATGGAGATAATGAAGTGTGACCATGGGCAAGACCTGGCAGACACTTCAGCAGGCCATCGTGTGTTAACGCAGATGATAAAGGAGAGTCTCTTTAGACTCAGACATCATTTTCTAAAAAAGCTGGATTTGGAAAAAAAGGCTTTCAATGAATCCAAACACAGAGCAGACCCAGAAGAGAGGTAAACACGGTCAAAAGTAGCAGGGCAAGAGATGGATATGACCTGTCCTTTCTGAGGATTTAGTTTGGCATTATAACCCTAGCAGTGATTTCTGCATTTCCATTAAAGATCACCACCACTCGCCCTAACCTTAATGACCTATCTTATGTTTTATATTGCTATCCATCAAGTCCTATCAGAGTTCCTGTCCCTTCACACTAATAATGGCTTTAATATTCATGATGGATTTTAAGAAATGGCTGGCATGTCTCCATTTCAGTGATAAGAGATCTGCTTAGGGCATACTTTCACATTTGGATATTTTTCATTATATTATTTTCCTACTTTCTCCTGTTGGCTGAAACAGAGAATCAATGTCATGACACTCTCCTAGTAGAGAGTTTCTTGCAAAGAGAAAGGCTCTGGAGGACTCCCTATTGTTGATCAAACCCTTGGTTTTCCTGCATGTCCCTGTTAGATGGTTCATGATTAGATCACATAACTAGGTGCCCTCTGTGCATAGCTCAAATGCACCGTGGTTCTGCTGTTTGCAATCAGCATTGTGCACAGTGTTCCTGTTGCAGTGGTTCATCAGCATTTCCTCTTTGATACACCTGAAGACTACTTCATCGATTACTTGTAAAATCAGACAGGGCATCAGAAGCTAACCAAGAGGAGTATTTTGCATTTCTTACCAGTCTAGAGGTTAAAGAAAGTAATTGTAAAATCTGATTGTATCAGAACACCTCCCTTTAAGGGGAGGTAGGGAGTATAGGAGATCTTCCTGTTAGCTCTCACAGATGAAATGAGTAATGTTTTCTGCTGGAATAAATCTCCTCATACTACATTATTTGACCTGAAAGATTCTTTTAGAATGACATCCAGTTTACATCTTAGGTGGACACTTCTTTGTTTTTTTTTTCAGTTACTGGAGTGTTTAAGCAACTGTGCAACAAATGACAATCAATCTGTTTTCTAAACCTAAGAGATGTCATAGGCTTTGTTGGAAATAGTTAAAGTTTGTAAATACAGCTGTTGAACTGTTTAGGGTTTTTTTGTTTGGTTTTTGTTTGTTGGTTTGGTTCTTTACTTTCCTTGAAAAAACACCCTTCCAAGTGGGCTTGTTCATATAGCCTGACTGGGGCCAGGTCCAGCCACAGGTCCAGCTTCTAAGCAGCTGCGAAGGATAACAGAGTGGCAAGAGACAGGAAAATAGCCATGACCCTGCTATTTATTTTGACCATGCCGAAGATCTAGATGGCCAGGCTGGCAAATACTGCTGCTGTGAAATGAAAGATATGGAGACTTTGGACCATCTATGGCTGCTGCTTAATCTGGCTAACAGGAACCTGAAACTCCCATACTTGTAGCTCTTTTCTGTCCTGTCTCAGTCCTGCTGGATTCCCCCAGGACAGGAGGACAAGATTCCAGCTTCCCACCTTTAAGCCAGGAGGAGATAATGTTCAATTTTGCCTATGATGTTGAGATGCTTTTAGTGGCACTTACAGCGATCAGACACGAGAGATGGGCTAGTTTGCATTTTTATTCTGTCAGAGGATATGTTTACACAGACAAGGGCAGGCAGATCTGACCTCCCTCTGCTGTGTCTGATTCAAGCCAGCTCTGGGGCCCAGGAGCTCTGCAGCTGCAGGCAGCTGTGGCATCCCACTTTTTGGCAAACACAGACACTCAGCAGTGGGAGGGAGCTGATCGATAACCACATACCCAGCAGCATGCAATTCCCACCACCCCTGCAACTGGGACATCAAATCCCACTGCATGGATGCGAGTTTTAATATCAGGGAATATGTAACTTGAGTTACTCAAATTCTGCTAGTCAGCAGTGAAGAAACTTTATTTTCCTTGGAAAACTTTTCGTCTTGCACCTCTTGCTCAATGTATCCACCATTTTTGGCCCCATTGTTAACATTAAAACCTTTGGTCAGGGACCTCCTTTTACTTACACCTTCACTCAGCATGTGGTATATTGAGAACCTTGGGATCTACTGCATCAGTGGGAGCCAAAGAATAGCTAATTTGATTAATGTGACAACTGTGGGCTATTTCTTGTGAGCAATTCCATGTGATTATTTGCAAATCCCTGTTTACAACTCGATATACTTGACCTAAATTCTGCAACACTCCAGTGCAAGAGACAGAAAAACGTGCTGGCTTCAGATATATTAAGGAAATGTGTTCTCTTTCATTAAATATAAACAATACAGGCAGTAAAGTACCTCTGTCTTATTTAATTTAAGTTTGTTTTAGGTTACTAGTCTTTAAAAATTTTATATTTCTAGATGGTGCAGATTTTTTTAAATTAAAAATGCATAAGATAATTATAGAACTTGTCTGGGGGATGCCAGAGGCACCAACAATTAGGCAGGAAATTGGGGTTTCAGCAGTTAGAAATCCGTGGGATACATAAGCTTGAATTTCAGGTAATTTCAATAGCTGGGCATTAAAATTATTAATGGTGGAACAAACAGCCATGTGGGCTGACAGAACAGAGTACAAAGATCAGGTAAAAAAGACTGGCATGGAGTCCTACACAAAGAGAAGCTGCAGTTCAAGCCCTCTGTCATTTGATCCTTCAGTTCCATCACCTGGTGGGCAGGCAGAGATGGAGTGCAGGAGGCAGATCCTAACTCTCGATAGAGTGGCATTTTTCCTATTACTTTTGTGTCATGGGGATATTTCTATTTACTTTGCTGAGTGACTCAGCCTGCAGCTGACATGGATTGGATGGATCACTCCTCTGAGCTACCGTGTCAAGAAGATTTTGTTTTATCTGAGACTCCTAGCAGCCTTCCCTTAGTCTATGTACAGCAGGCATCCTTTGGCGTAAACTGGGCAAAAATGTGGTGGGAAGAAGGATTCCTTAGTTTATGGGTTACGGGCTTGAATTCACTACAGAAAACTTCTTATGGCTCAGTGAAGAGTCAACAAGAGTCCAATTCCTCCAGGTCGGGCTAGTGAGTTTAGGAAGAAACTTCTAAAATATTTCTCCTAGACAGGGATGCACTAGCTACCCTCAGCTGCTAGCAGATACTTATTGACTTCCAAACTAGAGAAGTGAAAGCAAACATTTGTTGTCCCCCAAATTTTGGAGGTGACGCGAAGGCATGTGAGCTAAGAGACTTGCATAAAAGAAAATCCAGTTTTCTGAGAAACTCAGAGATTTGATCATGCTCTGAGTGACATCACCTAATATTACAGGTCCTGTCAAATTGTTACTCATAACTGATGACACATGTGAAATCACTAACATGTGTTTCAAGTAAAAACTATTCATTGAGTAAGGCAGTTTTTGGAAATCTAAGCCATGTCAGAAAGTACCCAGTAGTAGTTGTATATTTATGAAAACCAAAGCATAAGACCCAGTAAAATTTAGTCTGCTATATTCAGACCTAACATTTGCTAAAATATTTTTGAATAAGTTGCATTGCTTTACCTACTCTATGAATAAAGAGGTTTCTCTAATTCTTCTCAAATTGGACAACTGGATTAGAAAAGACTGAGTACTTGTCAAATTGAGAAATGATTTAATGAGATGAAGCTTTAGATCCCACACATTAGAAACTTATTCATAGTTTTAGAGAATGCTGCAACTCTTGCAAATTCAGACATAGACAAAACTCAACACTGGAATGTAGCTAAAAGGAGAACAGTGTTACTCACAACCAGTAAAGTGAATGTTTTAAAGATCACTTCCTAATGCTCTTTCTTCAAGTCCTTAAGAATTCTTCTCATAAACACATTCATTTTTGTGCAAATTCACACTAATCAGTTGGACATGCAGATGGACAAACCACCCCAGCAGGTGTAAAGGTACCAGCATTCCCCTCAGATTTGTTACAATATTGACTCTAGAGTGTGTCATTCTTCTGGGTCTGCCAAATAATTGTTGCGTTCAGAAGAAATTACCCAGGAACCAAAAGGATTCAGTGTGAACCCTACTAGAATTCTTTATCAGTAAAGCTCTCCATATATGTCAGGGCTGAGAGTAATTTGCATGCTGTTACTTGAATTTTTCCTCTAATGTAAGTCATACCCTTAGTGTCGTTAATGAAGAGCAGATCTTTCCATTTGAAGCTTTTCTACTGGGCATAGTCTACCAAATACACAAGAAAATCTATAATATCCATCCCACACCCTTTCATACATCTTTCTGCAAGATATAAAACACTGAAGGGCATTAATACTGCTCTAACTCTTTGGGTTTGGGGATTTTTTGTTGTTGTTGTGGGGTTTTTGTTTGTTTGTTGGTTTGTTTTTTAATGTTAAAGTCAAGGAAGAAATAAATCTCTTAGAAAGGCTGTGTCTAACACGTACGGGTTTGATACAAGTTCATCACATAACAATGACTTTTTGGGGACATTTTATCATATACATAATTTTCTTGTCATCCACAATGATCCCCTGGACCCTCTGCTTTGATGCTGATGAGAATGATAAAGCATTGAAGCATTTTTAAGTTACTCTGAAACTTAGACTCTCACATTCTCATAAGAGGAAAAATGGCTTTTTCTGTAGAACTGTAAATGCTGTTGTTATAATTCTTTTTTTCTCTTTAGGACTTCTGTGCAAGAGGAATAGAAGGTAGGCAGAACAGAACCAGTAGTGTTTCTTTGTTAAAGTATCTAAGTAATTGATATTTTTCCTTATGAATGATGTGGTAATTTTATCTTCATGGCTCAAACGCTTTTTTAGTCAGTCTTGTCTTTGCATCTTTGAAATAATTTCCATTTACTGTCCAACATAGATCAGACCACTGCTACCGTCCATCTGCTCAGAGACTGCTCTTCCACTGGGATAAGACCTGCTGTTATGACTTTGAAGCTTCAGACACAGAAATAAGCCCTCCATCCTGCTCTAAATATAACACTGTTTTTCTGTAATCACTTCGTTATTCTGTGTGTCAGAGATAAGAAACGCAAGCCAAGCTTTGGTCAACCTGCTGCCAGCTAGCACTTAAAATTTCATAGATGGCCTATGCCATGCTAATCGTGAGCTTAGCACGGATGTCAGACAGAAAGAGGTAATGTGCAAGAGTTGCCAAGTCTCATTCTGAGTGCTAAACCAGTCAGGCTGTGACTGCTGAATGCAGATTCAAAAGCAATCAAACTCAGAGTCTTGGGAAAAGGGACACTGGGCTTTTCACTAAACGAAAACCCAAATAATGCCATCTGAAACTGATCTGGAAGGCTGCTGCAAGGTAATTCACCTTAATTTCTTTTTCATCTCTCGTGGGAAAAAAAATCCTAAATTCCCCAGAAAATGGTAGGACTGGTGTCACGTACGAATACAGATATCACATATTTGCAATGCCCAAACAAAGCAGCAAATGTAACTTTGCTGGTCTTGTCTTCCTGATTTTTCCTCTAATGAAAAGCCTTGTTGCATGCTCCCAGATCATGCTTACAGCCCAACTGTGAGCAACACAGCTGTCTACTCCCACAACACAGTGTACTAAGTGTTAAAACAGCAGAGTGACAATTTAACAGGGAAGACCAAAGTGAAGATTTCACGGGTCATTCATGTAATTCTCAATCATATGAAAAGCACTTGTAAAATAGAGTCACATGTGATACCTTTAGAAGTCAAGATAAATTAATAATTGTGGTCTGTCTAACGAGGCTCATGTTTTCAACAAAGAGCATTAAACAGTTGCTGCAGGATGACATAATGCAATAGTTCTCAGACTGATCCCAAAAGAAGAGTCTGGATGATTAAAAACCTAAAGCTCAGTACTCGCATTCCCTAAATATCCAGTGCACAAATGCAAACCACCTAATAATAGCTTCAGGAAAGAAAACAGTTGAGACACGCCAGCACTGCAAAGATGGCTTTCACAGGACCTTGGCAATAGTAAAGGATCTATCACCCACAGAAAAATCTAAAACTTTAAAAAATATTTGGGAACTAAACTGCAGCTATGGAAACTGTCTCTCAGAGCTATTATCAGCTTAATAACCTAATGTTTTATCACCATGCCCTAAACATGGAGCATGGCTTCAATAAAATCCCGGTTCAGCACAATTAGGGAACAGGTGTTCAGTCATATTATATATGTTCCATAATTGAAAATGATCTTTCACCTAATATACACTGTCCCTAGATTTACTGATTAGCAACTTATGAATAAAAAATTCCATATTATAGAAATAATTTTTCCTTGAGAACTATTAGATTATTTTTATTTTTATTAATTTCTCTGTTGTGTGTCTTCAGCAATGAACAGAAGGAGAGAAATTGTGGATGTCTTATACCTGGAAGTGTTCAAGGCCAGATTGGATGGGGCTCTGAGCAACCTGGTCTAGTGGAAGGTCCCCAGGCCATGGCAGAGGGGTTGGAGCTAAATGATCTTTAACATTCCTTCCAGCCAAAGCCTTTCTATGATTCTATGATAGCAAAAAAAAAAAGTGCTGGAGAGCTTACAGGTAATGACGTGCATAAGAAAGCTTTCTTCTCATCTTCTCTCTGTAAAAGACATATCAGCTGATACTCAGAGGTATGCAGGTTTGCATCCCTTTCCAATCTCCTGATGTCCATTTTTTGAATTTGGGGATGAAGGATACTTAGGTATTGCTCAGAGAAAGCAGTCTTTCAAAAAGAAAACTAGCTATATAATGGAGGCACAAGACAGAACAAAATTTAAAGTTGGTTCTAAAGAATTGGCCATTATATCACCATGACATTATTGAGTAAGGCCACAAAGCATGGGATGCTGAAGACAATGAGGTCATCAAATTGGAGGAAATAAAAATTTCACACTATATGCACCTTGGCCTCCATTGTGAAACACAGACCTGCAAAACAGAACAGCAACATTCCCAACTAACTGGTATTTCTGTTTTTATATCGCTTTTATGATCTTATTACTGGATAACTAGAAAAGTATTTTCTAATTATGTAAATCTTATAGCATTGCTTGGATATGCTTTGTTTAGTTGCTTATCTTGGGCAGGATACACAGTCTATAATGTAAATTAAAGTCTCTAAGCATTTAAAAGAAGTTAATAAGATGCTTGTATGGTTTGTTTTATTTTAGTCTTAAAGACTGCATAAAATAAAATCTAGACAAAAAAGAAAGAACTCATTAGAAGCAGAGAATGCTGTACAATCAAATTATTGCACATCTTGAAATTTAGACACTTCCTTCCCTGCTGCATTGATATTAGATGCTATTTTGACCAATGCTAATATATTAACATATGAAAAAGTATCTGTGAAAGAGAAAAAAGACAAGGGCATAAATTAAAATTTTCACCTCTTGCTTCACTGATGACTAGAAAAATCAATGCCTTTTGGTTTTGCTGATCCATTCCTGCTGAGTCATACTCCTAAAATAAGAATCATTTCCTTCCTGTTTGTTCTAGAAACTTCAAAATTGCCTCTTAGCCACAAATCACAAATCAGAGTCACCTCGGCCATTTAAGAGATCTTCAGAATAATTGCAATAATCAGGCAAACTTTATAATGAAGTACAGCTGGAATGAGTACTCACACAGTTGCAGAAATTTTCCACTGGGACAAAACACTCTCCCTTTCTGTGGGTTTTGTAGTAGCCAAGTGACAGCAGAGTTGGTCACATTATCTTCCTGGCCTACAGTTCTCCACTTTACCAATCCTCACAAATCATGCTGCCTAAAGATCTATGCAGACCCACAAAACACACCTGAAGCTTGTGGGATGAGTGGCCTTACTGCCACTTTTGACTCCATGAAATGGCATTAACTTAGCAGGTTTGTGCCTTTGCTCCTCTCTTGACATTTGTGGCCTGAACAGATCATTGCTTCCACAAAAAAAAGTATAAAATGTGTAGATGTAGAGCTTAGAGACATGGTTTAGTGGTGGAGCTGGCAGAGTTGGATTACTGGTTGGACTCAGTGATCTTAAGGTCCTTTCCAACCTTAACAATTCAATGATTCTATTCTGTTCATGCATATACACCAAGCCCCATGGTAGGAGGCCTTTATATCCTGCTATATGTTAGAAAGATTCATTATGCTGTGGTTGCAGGATTATTTATATCTCTGTTCTATTTTTTAGTATCTTCAAGTATGTGCACCTCAGGTCTTGGCCTCTTAAACTCTAACTTGAGGTTAGTAACTTCTATATCAGCTTATTTCACTCTCCTGATCCAACTGGTTTATCTCACTTTATGTTTTTCCTTTCAGAAGTTTGAAGCAAATGGAATTTACATTTGCTAGACTCCTCTGTGTATATACATATATATACACGTATATAAATATTTATAATCTCAAATGATAATAAAATAATTTATAATATTAGTTTATATATGTACATACTTACATTTTTAGCTGGATGAAAAATCTTTAAAAAGAAAATAAATAGATTTTTCAGTGAGCTGACACAAACATCTCTCTTACTGAGTTTCTTGCCTGTCTGTAAGATCACCATGTGCCACCCACAGGGGGTGTGTGTGGGTGCCAATAGACAAAAAGCCTGTGTGAAAGGTGGAAATCCAGGAGGAGGAAAGTGGCTGCTTGGTGTGGGTGTATTTGTGTAACTGTGAGTGAGTGTGAGCAGGTGTGTGAGCATGTATAAGTTTAAGACATTAAAGAAACTGCTGTAGAAAGGTGTGGAGAAATTTGTAGGAATTTCTAGGTGTATAGTAATGCTTCCAGCTGAGAGAGATCCTAAACATAGAATTTACTGCTTGCCAGTAAATTAAAAACCATTAATAGATCAATACACCACTTCAATCCTGATTTCATTTATTATATGTACATTGAGCAGTTATGCCTTCTGATAGTGGTGACCTAGACAAGACTATCTTCCTCAGGCAGCTACCAAGCCTATTCCTTGTGTTTGCCTGGTGGAGTTTGCTTCACCAGAAAACAATCTGTTAAAATCCCACATCACTTCTTTCTCACTCTTTGTATGCTGAATCAACTATTTCTAAACATCTTGCTTTTGGAGGATCTCTAGAGGTCCATCAAACCCAACCAACAGCCCCCTGAGAAATCCTACTTGCTCTGGAGGCTTAGGTGTGAACCATTTCAACTTCCTGTTTTCCTCTTTGTACCTGGACAACACCTTGTTGGGTAACACAACATATTTACACTGTAAATGCAATTACCAAAATAACCAGGGCAACATATGGTACTCATAAATTATTGCAGGAAAGTCCTATATCTGTCACATGCAGTCAGTGAGCAAATTCCAGGGAAAGGCAACTGTCTCCAGAGTGACTGGATTCTCACAGAGAAGGTGTTTTGACTTATTCATTGGGCACGCAGATTGAA
This sequence comes from Picathartes gymnocephalus, assembly GCA_013390045.1. NCBI lineage: Eukaryota > Metazoa > Chordata > Aves > Passeriformes > Picathartidae > Picathartes > Picathartes gymnocephalus. Next base: position 59,337 of record WEKY01005689.1, read on the forward strand.
ATCTCTTTCAAAATTGCAGGACTGTGCATAATTCCCAGACCTTTTTAGCATGTGTCACTACCCACTTCCTTTCTGCTTCTTATCCACCCATATCCACTTAGGCTCACAGCCTTTAAACGATGTATATAGTGGAGATATTTGGTCCAAAGCCTATTCCCAAGTAAAATTATTGAGACATTTATTGTGTGGATTTAAGGAATTCCATACCAGCTGCTCTGCTCTTCTGATCTGTTTGTAGTGCTCTGAATTGCTAACACAGACCCAGGACTGGCTCAGTTTTGCAGTGATGACCCCAAGCTCTCTAACAAGCTAATGGTGCATAGCAATTTCTGATAACTGTAATATTACATGGCTTTAGTAACATATGATTCTTTTGTTAAAACTAGCTCCTGGAGATGCCTGATTTTTGGAGGCATTTAGGCTTTCAGCCAACAAAGGACATATTTTCTAGAGCTCCTGATTAAAGGGAAAAGCTTGAAAATGTGACATGAAAGTATCCTAACAACCCTTAACTAGCATGCAAATGGAATAATCTAAAAGTCTAATGTTTCCAAAGGCTCTTGTTTTGATTCTGAGGGCAAATGCATGATTTTGATTGCTTGTGATCAGGACTGCAAAGTAAGTACAGTGAAAGCGATGATACATAAGAACTCCTAATGGGCAAAGTAAACACAATTATAGAAAAAAAAATGTTTTGCTGTTTTTCCATCTAGCTTTTAATAACCACAGATGAAAAAAAAAGCTGCAGGTGCATATTCGAACCTATATTGAATTTTTCAGGCTACTTTGTTTTATTTTATAATGAACGTCTAGAGGGAAGAAAAAAAAAAGTGACAAGTGCTAGCTCTTGCTCTGGCCCTGGCTGAATAAGGAAAGAAATTCGCTGATGTCCCAAGGAGCAAAGTCGCTGCCAAGGGGTCCTGATGCACTGTCTGATAGGCATGAAGACACACTGTTGTAAACACACAAATAACACAACAAAATACTGTGCTTCCAAGTAAGAGCGGAACTGTTGTGCAAAGAGCAGGCGTACCTGCAGCACAAGAATGGGCTCTGAAGAACCCCTTGGCACCAGGCCTCCATTCCCTGTAGCCACTGTTTCCCAGGGACCAGACCAAGAATTTCTTCACAAGTCTGTGTTGGTTGGATGGAACTGAGAAGGGAAATATCCTAGGGAGCCAGGAGCTCCCTGCTTGCCCTTCCCATACTGAGGTGTGCTGGGGTCACCTCGCATTACCTGTGTGGAGTGGATGCCTCAGACGTGGAAATCAGTGCCAAGAGGAGAGAGCAGGCTCCCTGTGATGCTGCTGTGTGTGCTGCACATCCACACAAGGACCCAGGGCAATCTGGCTGGTTGCTACTTTACAGCATCGCTATTATTCCTCTATCGCATCAGCATCTTCTTAAGCCTGTGCCTATTAGTTTTTTGGCTTAATTATCACTTCAGCATTGTTTAATCTTCTTGAAGACTTGATCTCCAGAAATAAACTGCTTGCAATGGAAAAATGTCTACCAAGGCTTTATATTCATATATTCATATCCTTCTCGCCACATTTTATTAATGTGTTTATTTTAATAGATAAGATCCAGCTTACAAAACTAAATTATAACTTACATTAGCATGTTCAAAATTCAAATATTGACATGTCCTGATCCTATCATGCAGAGAGTTCATTCAATATCCTTGGTAAAATGCTTTCTCTCATTTAAAGAAACAACTGGATTTGAGAAATATTGAAAACTCAATCCTAAATAGTCAGTGAACTGTAATAAATACTAGTTTACAGTTAATCTGGCATTTATTCTCTGGCTTCTCTTCTGCCTACAATCTTTTACCTCAAAAAGGTAAAATTATTCACAGCAAATTACTTTTTTTACACTTTAGTTCCACTGGTAAATTAATATTTGGCACTATCTTGTACTGCATTTTAGAACAGTATTGCAACGTAATATTAAAATGTAGCTGTAGCCTGAGACAGGGGAGGATCCCCATCTCCCCATCTCCAATTTTCATCCTAGACTTTGACAGTTTAAAGGCAAAGGAAAGAGCACGGTTTTCCTCCTACTGTCTGTTTTGAAGGCCAAACCAGGAAATAAAAATTCACAGCAAATTCCTTGAGCTTAAAGCTAGAGAATCACTTTAACTCGGCAATAGAAGGTTATAACTAGACCTGTTAACTACCAAATGGTTAATTATGAAGAAAACTTTGAATAATCTGACAGACTTGTTGGCTGTGCAGTGGTAACAGCAAATCCAAGCTGTCCCTGGGCTCACACGTATCAAACAGAACCATTTTGATCTCACTAGCATAATGTGTGAATATATTGATCTCACCATGCTGTGTGAGGTCAGGAGCTACTGATGTTTCTGTTTCACAGGTGGGGAAGACAAGTACTGAGAAGTCAAGACAAAAATACAAGCAGGTACCACCTGCTAAACCCGGCACTCTTGACCTAACCTCACGCCCCACACACTGGAGAGTCCTCTCTGTCCTATACAACTGGATAGAACAATCAGGTACTACAGGAACATGAGCAAGGTTATGGTGTTGTTATAAACCAAGGTCATGGCTATCTCTTGATGTGTGGGGTTTTTATGACAACATGATGGTACAGAGAAGGATATATTGTACATAATTTTTTGTGAACAGCATGGTTAGCATATGCATTAGCATGGTTAGCAAACACAACTGCCAAGAGACCCTGAGCTATTCTTACCTACAAGATTTCTGATTAAAAGTAAACTGTTTAGTACCTGTAATTTTGCTTTTTCACTCTCCTGCCTTATGTAAAAATCATTGAATATCTCAAGTTGGAAGGGACCCATAAGGATCAAGTCCTGCCCCTTGCAGGACTACTTAAAGTAAATCTATGACTAAGATCATCACCCAGGTATGGTATCATGACCACTTCCCTGGGAAGCCTGCTCCAGTGACTGACCAACCACACAGTGAAGAAACATTTCCTTTTATCCAATCTGGACCCTGATGTAGATTTATTCCTTTTCCTTGTGTCCTATTGCTGGTCTTACTGAGAGAGATCGGGACCTCCTCCTCCTCTGCTGCCACCCTTACAGATGTTGTAGACTGCAATGAGGTCACCCCCTCAGCATTCTCCAAGCTGAACAAACCATGACCTCAGTCACTTCTCATGTGTCTCATCCTCATGACCCTTCACCATCATGGTCACCCTCCTCAGGACACTCTAACAGTTTTATATCTTTTTTACATTGTGGCACCCAGACCTGCCCCCAGCACTGGAGGTGAGGCCGCCCCAGTGCAGAGCAGAGCAGGACAATCCCCTCCCTTGCCCGGCTGGCGATGCTGTGCCTGATGCACCCCAGGACAGGGTTGCCCCTCCTGGATGCCAGGGCATACTTGATTCATATTCAACTTGCCATCAACCCAAGCCCCCAGTTTTCTGGTATAACCACATCTCTCTGTAAGACCTCTCTACCTTCAAGGCAGCCCAAAGTTTCTCCTAATTTCACGTCACTGGTAAATTTACTTAATGTACAATCAAGTCCTGCACCCAGGTAATTTACTGAAACATTAAAGAGCACTGGCCTTAAAACTGATGGTGACTGGTCACCAGCCTGATGTAAACCTATTTACCATAACTCTTTGAGCCCAACCCATCATCCATACAGTTCCCTGCTCCTTAGTCTTACATGTTGCTTCTTATTCTTTGCTGCTAAGCAGATATTAAGAGTGCATTCCCTTGCTTTTCACAAATCTCTGAAAATTAAATCACTTTTGAGAAACTTAGATGAACATTGCAAATAGACAAAAACTGGCTTTCATTGCAAATAGACTTTTTGTCAAATGCATGTTTCTCCTAATGTATTTGTGTCCACAAATGCTATTATCTGCTGGAAAAAATTACATTTCCTGTTCTATCACTCCACTAATCTCCTGCCCTTCCAGGTTTACTCAGCACTTAATCCTCTAAGATTTGCCCATGGGAATTAATAACATTCAACCTGTTCCAGAGTTATCCAGATGCTCTTTACATCCCTGGGATGTGTTGCACAAAAGATGCAAACCTACATAAACCCTCATCAGCAGAACCCTTGCTGGCAGAAGGATAGAGCTGCTTACAATACAGCAACAGGTCACAGCGAGAGATGATTGCAATGCAAACATGTTCTGAGATTTCAGCCATCTGAGGAACACGCTGGCAGTCAGCGCTTGTGCTGCTCTTAAAAAGGCAGATGTGATTCCCAGCAGATTTCTAAAAGATGTTTAAATTATTTTATTCCAGGGCTTTGGCAACATGTTCCTCCTTTCTTAATAACAGTTCAGCAAAGTATAAACTACCAAGGCTAGCAAGAAAATTAATTGGGGTTTGCTGGTTTTTTCCTGTACTTTTTTTCCCCCCTAATAAATCAGTGATCCTTCCAGAGTTTTTCTGGTCCTTCACAGATCAGATTGTTGTTAAAGCAATGCTACTTGATCCACGTACTTCTTTCAACATTCACATTATACTTGAAAATGGCAATCGGATTTTTGATTGAATTTTCACTGTAAAAATACAATTTAAAAATAGTCTCTCTGAAAGGAAAACAAGACCTTAGGGACTAATAAAAGCATATCTTCTGTAAGTCACTGAGTGATTGATTAAAATAAAGGAGGAAGGGAAATGGGGTATTAGTCAATTATAGACTGACTGTTAACCTCCAACATGAAGTCTTGAGAAGGCAATCGTAGTTCTACAAAACACTCAGTAAGACAGTCCTAGAGAATAGAGCAATACTAATGCTGCTGGCAAGACCTCATAAAGGAGTCTGAATACAATGATTTTAATCTCTCTTCAAACAAGGGTTTCAAATTGGAAACTTGCAGTGAAAGTAAAAGTTGAGGGGAAAACAGGCATTATCTGACTATGAATCATTCAGTGTGGAAATCAGGTTTCTAACTGCAACAGCAGAGTAAACATTTCATGTCGCTGGAGGACTGGGAGCAAAAAATCAAACATAACAGGATGGAGTTATCTAAATAATGATGCTGTGTTTATGTCCTTAATGAAAAATTAAAGTGAGGCAGTGACTGCTCCTGAAAACCAAGCGGTACAAACTGGCTACTTACTGATCATGGTTTGGCTTAACCCCTTCCTGCAGTTTCATGATGGAAAATAATAGCTGGAATGGTGCGAACAGAGGTGGGCAGAAAGCTAATAGTTGCCTTTTAGAGATGTAAGTGTATTTTACTAGAGTCCATCTTTTAGTGTTCCTCATTGACATCTGTCCCTGCCTAAAGTATACCTCTCTAACCACAATTTCCTCTACACCACAAGGGAAATCTTGCTTCTTTTTTTAATCTTCTGAAATTGAATTTGCAGCACTGAAGCTGTTTCACATGCTTTACTACAACATGAGAACTTTTGGAAAGATGCTGAGCATAGTGACTGGGTTTCTGATGATGACAGATCTGTTCTGCTTGGTGCTTCAAACCCTGCATGCTTTGAAGATGGGAAGGTGTGGGCAGTGTGTGGTGTGGACGGTAAAAGCTGACCAGACAGAAAGGATGGAGCAAAATTGCACACAGAACCATCAGCTCTGCTCTTGAGACTGACCTGCCCCTGCTCACACAAAGATAAACCTATTTTTCAAAGCTGAATTCCTTGAAAAATTCCTACTTCTCTTTAAAAGGAGAATACTGTAGGGAAGCAATGCGAAAAGATGAAAGGAATGCACCAGCTTGAATTGCTGTGCTGTACTAAGGCTTAGAGCGGCTCTTAAAACTGTCATCCTCTTCTATTACTTTTCAAAATATCACTTCAAAATAATGAGTGTATAAGGATCCTGTTTGACGATTAGGGCCTCCTGGTGCTGCACAGACACATTTAGAGACACAGACTGTCTGCATGGGCATATGCTAAAGCAAACTGGAAAGGTTCCTCCTTGTAGTGCAGTAAGTTACACTCGACACATAATACAAATCATGTTTGTCACTTGAAAGAGAAAAAGAGAGTAACAGTTTCAGTTCTGTCTTTGTCATTCAAAAATATTGACAGCTTTAATGCTTTGTATTATCTTTAAGCAGCCATGCTGAAATTAAATGCCAAAATAAGCCATGTACTTGCCAGTCGATGTAGAGCTCTGAAACGTGCTAGCTGCTTTGTGGGAGGAGAGAGGATTTCGTCCTCAGGGAAAGGAGATTTTCTGTGCTACAGAAGTGGCTCTGTGGCACATTCCTCTCTGCCTAAACAATGTGACTCATCTGCTCTCAGTCTGGAGCTCTGCAAATTATGGTATTGTAAAAACATGCAAAGTTCACACTAAGTTCACAAAGCTACAAAAATAAGCTGTTGCCCAAGCAATGGATGATCCAGCAAGCAGAGCTCTGTGCTGGAATTCAGCACTCCCAAATCCTGCTCTTGAATATGCTACTGATTTTTGAGTGCCTTAGGAAAACTTCATTCTCTCTTAAATCGCTTTTCCTTCCCTGCCCTTGTCTTATTAAACTCTCAATGTGTGGTGTCTCGAAGGTGAAGTCTGTGCTAGCCATCAATACTGATGATCATTTTTCAAAACTCATCATCTCTGTAAATACTATCTTCTCTTTGACCATGACAGACCCTAACTTGGCCTGTTCAGATCCATTTTAAATGCTGTCATAAGATCCTTTTTCCAGCTTATCAAGGACCTTATTACCCTTCTTTTCACACTCCCAGCATGGGCTTCCACTTCCGCTTATTAGATGGGTGCATCTAATAGAGGCTTGTTGACACTGTCAACACTCTCCATGTGTTGTCCTCAGCCATTATCTCTAATTCAGTGGCACAGGGAGATTCTCCCTCTGGACGGCCAATGCTAAACATCCAGATAATCCTTCTGTGCCTTTCCTCATGCTGTATGTAATGCTAGGGAGAAAGTTTCCTTGACACCTATAAACTAGCTCATTTTTTTCTCCTGAATGCTAAAACAAATTTTCTTTTCACACTGTAAGTCAAAAAAACAACCAAACCTCCCAGTTTTGCCTCCTTGTATGCTGGTTCCTCTGCCTAGCCAGCATCAGCTCCTTGTTTCCTTGTGTTACCCAGCTATCCCCTTGCCTCTCATTGTTTTCCCAGGCTTTTCACCTCAATTGTAAGGTCTTTGGCACTGAGACAGCCTTCTGATCTGTGCTTATACTGTGCTCTTCTGATGCCTGTGTCAGGCTCCCTGGGTGCTATGGCAATATGAGCAGCAAAGCCCTGAATGACAACTTGGTTTAAGCATCACAGGAGAGGAACAAGAGAGTGAGAGCCGAGAAATCTCCAGGTGTGTTTTCCTTTTTTCAGCCCATTCTAGTGTGGAACTGAATTAGCTAAAGAATAAAGCAGCAGCAAGTCATGAGAGTTTAGAGTAAGAGCTTGAACCTTTCTCTGAACTCCGACACCTCCTCATGGCAGTTTCTGAGAAAGTCTAACCTTTTCCAGTTCTTCCAGATGTGCTTGCACAGCTGGCTCAATGCAGTGGAGAATTAGGCCCATGCTGTGACATATTACCAATCACTTCACTATGCTGAAGGTTTTTAAGCACATAACACTTGATTTCAGGATGTCTCGTCCAAAACTGGATATTTACAAAGTACCAAGAACTGCTGCCAGATAAACAGAAAACATGTGCAACTCATACTTAATGGAAACAAGAAGAATGATTATATGGTGGAGGCACTGGATTGTGTTCGGTAATTAATCCAAATAATCATTGGGCATTGGGTTCCAAAACATTTTCTTTTCACATAGACCTCCTGCAACTGCGACCAAATAACTCATTATTTGGCTTTAAGAAAGTCAGAAAAGTTCTTACAGATTTCCAAGGAGCCTGGCTAGCTGTTGTAGTTGTCACTGTCTGCTCCATGTGCTGTGACTCACACAATTTTTTAGGGACAATAGATTTTGCATATCTGCTCAGCTCAACAACTGGCCACATAAAGAAGCATGTATTGCGGAAGTAACAATGGTCTTCTAGCATTTAGTAGAAAATACTCAGTGGGAAACATAGAAATGGATTCTAAATGAGGATTTTAGTCTGGTTTTGAGTGAATTCTGCCTGGCAGTATTCCTTACTCATGCACTGCTCTTGCTGATGGTATATCTACACCCCTTGGTAAGGATTTCTGTCCCACAAAATCTTCTAAGCTCTGATTCTTCAACACAGCAAGGATTGTCAAAAAATGTATTAGATAGGAGTCATAGCAGACAGAGTACTTGGGTTAATACTAAGGCTACAGTGTCTCTGGAAGTTTTGCAAATTACTAAATGTTGAAATGTGTGAGTACCCAACTGATTCCCTCTAACCATTTTGCTAAGCTTTATGCAGCTCAAAAGAATTGTGCTATAACACTTCTGGTAGGTGCTTCCTGGTGACATCAATATTCTTTTGAATCAAAATTAAATTATGCACTTATTGGAAGTTAATATCCCTGAAATTAATTTCAAAAGTCAATTTAGTATACATGGTATTTCAAACAGCCATAGAAGTGTTATTGCATTTAAAAAAAAAAAAAAAGATCCCCCCAGTCTATGTCTGCAGTGGTTTTTTCAGCTTCTGGTTAATAAAACTTTGATTAGGAGGATTCAGACAGTATGTCTAAAATGGCAAATTCACAAGAAGTATAATAATTTTATAAAAGCTTTTATTCCTTTGCAATTTTCTGATAAATTGGCAACATGGAAACCTGTAACACACTTCTGACCTTTTTTCAAAATAAAACTAAGACCTTCCACAGACAGAGACTGTTATGTGTAGTGTACCATTTACGCACAACCACCTTCATTTTTTATAGTAATTAAATTTCTTAAATCTACCATTTTCTACAGGGTTACTGCACAGCCTTCCTAATGCAGAGTTCTCTGATCACTAAGAGAAAAGGAGTGATAGCAATACTGCCAGGGAACAGTAGCTGCCTGCATGTTACTCGATAGTTAAACCTATTTTCCAAATGGAGTCACAAAGACAGAAAAGTCTCCTAGACATTGTTACTGTTATAAAACCAATGGCACAGGAAGGTGTCTTTCACTAGCATTATTAAACAAAAAATTAAAAACCTGTGTATCAGTTGTGACCAGTTTTTTCTTTTTCTGTTCTGCTTTAGTGTGCAGCTCTTAGCTTCATATTAAGTGTTACCAAGTTCTCTTTACAGGGTAGTTAGACACAACAATTGTCTCCAGCTCAAAATTCAAGGACAACCATTCTGAACCTCAGGCCCAAAAGCATAAACAACGTAAAAAAGAGGAGGGCAAGCAAGGAGGATGGAACTTGATAATTGGAAGTTATTAATCGGACAGTTAACCTCAATATGCAAATGGACCATAACTTATAAAAGTGTGAAACCCCGTGACCAGGCCCCTTTTTTCCTGCATCCATCTTGAACAGCCGGGCTCTTGTACTGCCAGAGTGTGGCCTTTGAAGGCCCTTCAATAAATACCTACTTTATTCCTCTAATTTTGTCTAGCCTCTGTTTTAGGTCAAACTGATAAGGCATCAGTTGCACCTTTGAAAACCTCTCCAAATGTCTCTACTTGCATTCAACAGTGCAACAAGTCCTGCGGCAGGGTGGAAGAGGTGAGGTTCATAATATATTTCTTTACCAAATCTGGAAGAGGCAATGATACTTAATCTCTAGTTGGAGAAACTAGTAACAGACAGAGTCCTCAGAAAGGGACTGATGCCTCAGCTGGACATGGGATTTGGTTAAGCAATTTAAATCCTCTGCATAAGGCTGCAATTCCTATCCTCTGCTGTTTTCCCATGACACAGGCAGCACGTGTGTGCAGTAGTGCCCAGGAATTCAGCCCTGGACAAGAATTAAGAATCTGGGAGCCTTTATTGTGGTGCTCAGTACTGGCATTTTACAATACCTTAGAGGAGGAACAAGGGAAGAGGACGTTGGTCTAATATAGAGTGCTTCTGTCATGCCTCATAACAGACCTGCTACAAACAGGAATCCACTCTCAAGGCAACTGCCATGGCTGCAAGCTACCTTTACAGTCTCTCTGTCCCCAGGATGCTCTGCAATGATAAGACTCTTCCAGACACCTCTGGGCATTGCAAATGCCCTCAGCAGCACACAGAACCTGGCCATAAGCTCTACAGGCCCATATAATATGGAAAAGGAAGATCATCTAAATTAATTAAATTTAAAATGTGCATGCTAATATGCTTCCAAGGATGCACTGTTGCTTTGTGCCACATATACCTTACATAAGTATTATACAAGAATGCTAAATTTGCTTTGTATTTACTGGGAGGAGCAGAAACTGTTCAGTGTGTGTAACTATCTGACTTTCTTTTCCTTTGTATAGTCTTACAAATCTGGCTCTTCAAGACAAGAATAACAAGTTGTGGTTGAAGACTAGCTGGGCTATATGAAAAGAGTTTCAATACTTCTCTTCAGCATTTTTTCACTGCTTAAACAAAATGGGTTTTTGAAAACATATTCATCTTTCGTGATCTTTATAACGAGAAGAGAGAAACTTGAAAGACCATGAAAAAAATTAACATATTTATACTACAATATAACATTATGTTCAAAACAGTAACTATTTAAAAAGAGCTGGAAATTTCAAACTGTGTCTACATTGGAAAATCTCACTTTTTTCCCCTCACTTCAACATGATTGTTATATGCAGGCACACAAGCAAAGAAAGAGCGTTTCTCAGCTGTTGAGTCTATCCACTGGCGAACTGCACATTTACAAATATAATTACAGTTCCCAGTGCTGCTATTCCTCACATTAAATCAAGTTTCAGAGCTTCTCCTTCAAAAGACTACTAATTCCCCTCTCCTCTCAAGTCCTGCTCCCATGGTCCCTTCCCTTCTCACCACTGCTCCCTCATGCTACATGCTCTTATACAGTTTCTTCCTCTACACACAGCCCATTTTGCCTCCTTGTACCTCTCCGTACCACGGCACCTTCCATTCATACTTAGCTCAGCTCTCTTGCTATGGGACTTTCCCACAGTCCTTCCTAAACCTGCTCCTAAAAATATTCCTAGTAAATATAATCTCAGAAAAAAGCACTGTCCTGTCCAAATCTGTCCAATCCACATAAGACCTGACTCTCTATTCATAGAATCAAAGAAGCATAGAATCACAGCATAATAGAATCACAGAAATGCAGAGTCATGGAATCATAGAATGGTTTGCATTGGAAGGCCCCTTAAAGCTCATCTAACATGGGCAGGGATTTCACCCACAGGGCCCCATCCAACCTGGCCTTGAAGATTTCCAGAGCTGTGAAACACTACTGCTTCCTATCTTGCAAGTCTTTTTAACTGGGTTCTGTTGTAAAATTTTTCATCCCAAGACCTGGGTGAGATGGTGAATGCCATGACCAGATATGTGATAACATTCTAGAAAGTGATTGTTCCTATGTCTACATATTCTACTGAAGAGGAAGCATTGGCTGTGCTCTGCTCAACACTGTGTGCCAAGTCCTTTATGAATCCTCAGCACTCATACATGTAGCTATCCAAACAGCTTTGGGGGAAGGATAACACTGTTTTTTCCTTCAGATAAAATATCATGAAAACTCAGTGACCAAATTAAATATTAAGCAGACAAGTCAAAAAAAGTCATCTTTAAACCCCTGTTAAGGAAGTGTGGACACAAAAGAATAATGAAGGGAACCATTGCAGGGCTCTAATACTGGGAATTTTTTCACACTACAAAACCTAGGGGGAATTTCTTTCTAAAGAAAAGAAGAATTCTGTTTCCATAGTAACTCAGTGCTAGGGCCCCCTTACAGTCCAAATTTAGCAGAATTATATGTGCAGCAGCACACTACTGTGCACTTGAGGCTACAATGAAACCACTAACCTCATTGCATTTGGGATGTCAGGTTGAATTTGAACTGGGGCAGACAATATGTTGAGCAAGTCCAAGTATAACCCTAAAAAATAACATCGTGCCTTAAAGACTGAGAAGTTATAGGTGATAACAGGGCATAAACTAGCAACTTGATAATGACTTGAAATATCAAAAATTGCTAAGAAATGGGTTAGCATGTAAAAATGAATTATTTTTATCCCAGTCGTGACACTAATTTACTTACTCCTATGAAACAAGTACTTCAGTGACAGTGCTTTCCCCTGCACTATATGGATTCTCAGTACATAGAAGCTGTGCTGCCTTTATCCAGAAGAGAGGACACACAACCTGTCCACAGTGAGACGTTTTACCAAAGCTTTTTGAGCAGTTGGAAGTGACACATCAGGACAATACATCTGAGTCTGCAGAGAAGTCTCTACACCTTGCCTGGCAGTGCTTTGCTAGTGTTTTTGAAGTGGTTAAAAGACAAACAGCCCAACAAATAAAAGCACCCCCTGCTTAACCAATGCATTTTCTGCCCTTAAAAATGAATGAAGGCGGGTATGGTAGCTCTGAAATTTGTCTCTTCTGTAATCAGTCAACAGGTGCTCAGCAGAGGCAAAGTGAAGTTCAGGTGGCAAGAAAATGATGGTAAGTGCAGAGGTACCTTCATGTGGATGAGGGTCATTAGAAAGGTGGAAAGTGCTAGTGCAGGTTTAACACCAAATGCTCCAAGCACTGCTCGAGCTGGGTAATGGTGATTTGAGGTGTAAGCTCCACACGTTTGGCTGACACAGATAAGTGGTCATCCCCTGCTCTCAGCAGTACTCAGCAGTGCTTTAACCACATTACACACAGATTCTGGCCAGCTCTGGTGTACTAATGGCAATGAAGTATTGAAAAACAAGTGCTGCCAATTTTCCCGCTGTGTCAGATATTTGAGAAATCATCAGAAAATTGAGAGGAGCTAAGTGTCCTATGTGTCAAATAACTCTTTCAACCAGAGGGAAGTACGTTAAAACACACAACTTTCTTGAGTTGTTAGTTTTTTACATCGTCTATCCAATTTATGGATCAAATCTGCACACTTTTTGCCTTGCCTGATCACAGTATCATTTTGCTACATACTTTATCCTATGCTATCATGCACTGTATCTTATCCAGATCTGATGAGGGAGGAAATTATCATCATAACCTTGAACAACAAATGAGGAAAAGCCCGACTTCAGATTTAAAGCAAAAAATTACATTAGTTATTAGTAAGAGGCTTACTTCTAACTCTATATATGTAGAAAGTAATTACATACAATAATCCAATGTATTAACACAGACTGCAGCTAATTCAATGTTACAGAAAGAGCAAAATATCTTGGGAGGGGGGGAAGGTGTGTAAGCAGGTCAATAAAGTGAGACCACCTACTTAGACTGGCAAGCTTTGTCTTTGCTTCAATATCAACATTTCAACTGCTTTTTGCAGGAAATTAAAGGAAAACAAACTCATTTCTTCTGACCATCTTTCAACTGATTCCTAAAAAACCTGGAAAGACAACTAAACAACAAATTAAAACTCCTTTCAACACTTTCACCTTTCTCAGAAAGACAAATTAAGGTACTTAAGCATAAGCCTCTTGTGAAACTGCTGAAGCTGCAGAGAAAACTAATTGGCTGACTGCGATTTGCATATAAATATTAAATATTAATAAGGTTAATGTTTTGTGAGGCTTAATCAGGAGTGACTACATAGCAACTATCTAAGTGCTTTGTCCAGAAACAAGGCGCAATATAAGACTCTGTGTCCATCCCAAACCAGCCTAAGGAGGCCTTTCTCCCTAATTCCCATCACAGCTGGGAACACAGCAGCAGGGGATGCAGCACAGGTCCTGTGTGCCAGCTGCCTGAGTGCCTGGGAGCCTGTCCCACTCTTGGCACATCACTAATAGAGAGAGGTTCCAAGCCTACTCACTCCCCTTCACGGAGATGTTTTGCTTCTCCTTACAGAGCTGTGTCTTGGCATTCACTGAACATTCTTACAGGGTCAAAAATCCAGTCTCATGTTCAAAGCACTTAGTGAGTTACACACAGTATGTCTCTTGACCACTTAATTAGTCCAAAAGTAGCATTTCCACAGCAAAACCCAGACTGTTTCACTCACTTGTATATGTTCAAGATTACTTTCTGTGCTGGGAGGGAAGATATTTCTAGAGAAGCACATCAGTCACGGGAGTACTTGGTGCATCAGCAGATCAGGATGGGCTGGAGACTGCTTCTGTTCTCTGGCCTGAATGCTGACAGCAAGTGTGTGCTTTACTGCTAACTCAGGCTTAAAAATGTCTAAAAAAGGATTTACACCCAAAGTCCTGGCTAATTGTGCCATGGAAATTGTGCCATCCCTTAAAGGCAATCAATAAAAGGATTGAGCCTCATAACACAGGCTAATCTGTTTTCTATTCCTTTCCTTCCCCTCCAGGGTGACCAGGCAGGAGATGCAGGGATTTTCCAGAAAACCTGCAGTGCTCCAGATCCTGCTTCCTGACAGAGGGTCATTCCCATGAAGTGATGAGTTCCAAGCCTCACACATCGAGTCAGATGCCACGAGGCTGCCACGCCGTGCCACCCCAGGACGAACAGGATCTGTGTGGTAAAAAGGGGTCTGCAGAAGTGGCGGGCAATTGAGCATGAGATAAACTGTCATTGCTGAGCAACTTCTATGAAAGCTTTTAACAGTGCACGCCTTCCTTTCCCAAGGAGTTCTGACACCTGAACTGATGATATGGTAGCAAGTAAGTGACCCAATAAATCTGACAGCCATCCGCACAGACAATTTAAGAAAAACCTTGTATTATTGCCAGGGTGAAAACAGCAATGCAGAGTTTTCTTCATCCTTCCTTCAACTAGGAAAAAACTTAGGGGGTTTGAAGTGTTAAAGCCGTCAGAATTTAGTTTGAGAGGTGAAAATCTCTTCCTGACAGTGCTCTTCTCCCTAAAAATTAGCATAAATGAACATGTCATTTTAAAAGGCTGTGTTTTCTAATGTAAAAGGAAACAAAGCCATACAAAACAAAACCATTCAAAGAGCAAGGTCAGATCATACTTACTGGAATACATTTTACTTTCCAATACATTTTTTTTTCCAGTCTTGTCCCAGGGCATATGAACAAATCTCATTGCTCCCTATAGCTCCCTGAGGAGGGGAAGAGGAAAAGGAGGTTCTGACCTCTTCTCCTTGGGATCCAGTTACAGGACATGTGGAAATAGTTTGGAGCTGCACCAGGGCAGGTTTAGACTAGACATAAGGAAGCATTTCTTTACGGAGAGTATGGTTAAAAACTGGAACAAGGCTTTCTTGAGAGAAGATCGGTGCCCCAAACCTTATTAGAAAGGAACTTGCACAATGCCCTCAATAACCTGCTTTGATGTGGTCAGCTCTGAACTGGTCAGACAGCTGGACAAGATAATCTTTGTAGGTCCCTTCCAACTGAAATATTCTACTCTATTCTACTCTATTCTGTTCTATGCTATGTCATGCTATGTTATGCTATTCTGATTTGACATTTATCTTGGACATCCACCCTGGCCCTTGGGATACTCCTCAATAGCCCCCTCTGTTCTCTGGAGGAGAACTTTATTTATTTTCAAAGTCAGTTACTATTGGAATATTTACAAAAGAGATAATATTCACAGAAATCTATCAGGAAAGAAGTTACTGAGAATTCGTTCAATCCTTTTTATCTGCACTAAGTATTTGCTTCCTTTTTCTCTTTCCCCATGGCCACACCATGCTGTTAGAAACCAGAAGCTGTCATGTGCAAATGCACAATTGGGCATCTACTTGCAAAATCAAATTTACACTTGTAAAACTGTTAGAAGTCCTGATAAATATATAATCTTCCAGTACATTGTGGGCTACTGCTGCTAAGCAGCTCATCTAGTGAGAGTGGTGTGTTTGGGAGTCTCTGGACAGCAGCAGATATGGATGCACTGAGCATCAATTGCACACAGTGACTCTGATGCTTCTAGGAAGGATCAGACCTACCTCTCCTGTGTAGACCACCTGTGTGTCTGTGAGCCCATGCTGACAGAAGATAGACAAATGTGTGTTTCAAAGAATTTGCCCTTCTAGGATTTTCATGAGTGGCTGCATATATTTAATTGTCCAGATTTTTCTTTTAGATATGAATTAGTGAGTGCATATTCCTCTGTAACATAGAATCAGCTATTAATAGTCTCTGAAAAAGCATGTTTCAGCAGATGAACCACATCTAACATTGTGCAGATTTACTTTTTGCTGTTATACTTGTGAGAGGCCAGGGAAGTCAAAAGTGTAGTCAAAGGTTATTGACACTACTATGAGATTACTTTACCCTGCAGGTTTTTCATAACATGGGCGAGTCTTACCCATAAGCTTCTGTAATAGAGAAAAATCAAAAACTTTCCTTTAAAATTAGCTAGACAGAGTACTAGTACTTCTCTGTAAATGTGAACACAGTAAAACAGCTAAGCATGCCAGGAAAAAGCCTGTATTCAAAGTATTCTCTGTACCTCATGAAAAAAGATCTGGCAGTCTGCGAAATTTGTTATCCAGACTTGATTTAATCTAAGGCACCCACTTTCTTGCAAACTTTGCTTCATAGTGGCTCTTCAGAGCCACTTATTTTTTGTATGGCCACTTATTCCAGGCATGTGTTGAAATAAAGTAGATAAGCAAAGAAAATTCAAGTTCTTCAAAGAAAAGGAAATTACTCAAGGGGACAGTTTTTAGTGAGAAAGTCATCAGAAACCATAAAAGACCCTATCAAGAGCTTTGTTCAGATGTGGCAAAGTGTTCCCACAATGTGCCTGACTCAAAGTTGTTGAGTTTTTATACTTGCTTGACTCTGAATGACTGAATAAGAACTGTGGAGACTCAGCATGCAGAGAAATCTCAAGTACAAAGATGTAGCTTTGTGAAGTGAGGAAAGGTGTGGCACTGGGAAAGATGGACAAGGACACTTTTCCTCTGAAGCCATCGCTTTCTCTGTAGATCCCTTCCACATGAATAATCACTACATCCCTCGTAGCTACAGGATCT
Source organism: Picathartes gymnocephalus (assembly GCA_013390045.1). Taxonomy (NCBI): domain Eukaryota; kingdom Metazoa; phylum Chordata; class Aves; order Passeriformes; family Picathartidae; genus Picathartes; species Picathartes gymnocephalus. The sequence goes on from WEKY01005689.1 coordinate 76,205, forward strand.
GGAGACTCTCCCACCTTGGGGAAAAGAAGGAAAAGGATTGCACTGGTAAGAAGACATCCATCACCCCCAAGCTGGCATGTATATGTAGCACAGCAAGTTAGGATCGCAGCTTCAGTACCTGGAGTGGTAGGAAATACATGACAACACATTGGATAAGTTTCTATCTAGAAAGTAAACTCAGCAACTGAGAACTGTAGGCAAAGAGAGGTATTGGACACACCACCATTTTATGAACTATGACTGGAAGTTTTGCCTTATTTCATGGGATATTATGAAAGCTAAGGTAGACCAGCTTCAGAAAGACACTGAATGGCAGGATAAAGGAAGCCCACTAATAAAAGGACTACAGATACATTTTTTGGCAAAAAAGATAAGGGAACATGCTTTGATTTTGTAAAAATAAGGCCCAGTTATGCACATATTTAGTCAGAGGAAACTCAAAAAGTTTGTAGCTATTGATGTTATTAATAATAAAAGAAGCTGGGTCCATTTCAAATCCTGGGACTAGAAAAGCAGTACATGCTGTGAATTGTGATGCCCTAGTTAAGGAATTAGGTGCATAATGTGAAGCACAGTGAAGTTATGATGCATTTATTGCTTCACAAGTGTACTGAAGAACAATGGTCATGTTGCCTGTCAGTTACAGGGCCAAAGCTATTCACATGAAGTTAAATGAGTCCTTTGAAAATGCCAATGAGTTGTACATGTGAAGGGATGCTGGGTCATTAAAGTGGAGAAAAGAATTTGCTTGAGAATTGGTTTCACAGGAATGAGGAAAAAGACCAGAGAAATAGCTGGAGGAAAGAAGGATATCTCAGGAATGACTAGATAAGTAGTAGCTGTGGAGACCAGACATCCCAAGTCTTTGAGGGAATGGGAGTGAGAAACTCCTGAGGCAAGCAGGGTAAGGGGGAAGGAAAAAAAATCCTAGGTCAGCAAGAGGACTTACATGTAGTCTCCCTAGATACTGAGAAGGAAGAACTCTGTCAGAACGCAACATCAAGAAGCAGAAATAGGGTTTCCTAAGCTTGAGAGGGGAAAAAACCCAAAGTCTGATCAAGGGAGATCATGGCCAGAAATAGAGAGGCTAAGAAATGGCTATGAAATCCAGGATTTTGAAAAGGACCTAATGAATGTGGCCATAGGGTATGTCTGTAAGCAGAACAGGATAGATCTTCTCCATCCTCTTCTAACATTAGCTGTGTTATACTCCTGAGAAATTAGCAAGTACAGTTTTCCACTGTAAGCAGAGAAATTAAATGACTTCCCGAGGCAAGTGTCTGACAATAGAGCAGGGACTCAGGAACTGCGGGCTCTGTGTCCTGTGATCAGCTGAACTAATTATTCGCTTTCTCAGGCAATTATTGCAGAGGGGAAAAAGAATAAAATCTCTAATCATTCAGTTAAATTTGGTTCCAAATGCTACATCTGCTCAAAAAAAAGATTAAATGCAATAGAAGAAGGCACAGATGGAAATACCGGAGGAAAAGAGATCAATATTTGGCATTGCCAATTCTATAGATTTTGTATCAAGCAGAATGATTTTGAAATAGAACTGACAGGAACTTTTTTTCTTGTCTGGTGAGCACCTAAGTCTCAGTTCATTGTGCACATTAGTAATAATGTAATGAGCATCCCATACCACACAAAGACAGCCAGAACATCTTTCAGTTGAGGTGAATGCCAATCTTTTACTCCAGAGAAGCATGTTCTTACATTTAAAACTACTACTTCTCTAGTTCATTTGAAAACTAAAGGCTTTTTAGGAGCCTTTGTAGCTCCTAATTACTGTGGGACAGATGGACTCAGGCATCTTGTCAAGAGCTTAATGGCTGAATAGAAAAAGTTGAGCAAAGAGCTAGGATCTAGCCTTAATATGTTCATAAGATTCAAATAGCTTGTAAAGAAGAGGGGGAAAAAAATTTGGTCTTCTAAACATCCTGTATACATCACTGTCATCAATCTTTCCAGAGTCCTTTAGCAGATAGCTATGAAGCAAAAATAATTCAAAAAAAATAGAGATGACAGATGTATACATGTAAGTGTTAATTGTGATAGCAATAACTTTTTCTTAACCCTCAAAAATATTGCTGCTTAAAAAATATGTTAAAATTTTCTTATTTTTACTAATTTAGGAAAGCATGAGGGTTGGAGTTTTTTTCTGAGAAAAAACTACTGTAGTTCCTTTAAGGAGTCTAAAAGGGAAATCATTATATAAAGTGTATTTATGGCACACTAGAAACTCCAGTTTTAACCAAAACTCAAAATAACAGAAGTACAAGTAGAAGAACCTTCTATTTTGTTTACCAAAGGAATGGAATGTACATGAAGGAAGGCTGGAGTTGGTGCCCTGTCCTGTTGCACTCTCTGCAGCACTGCCACGCTATCCCACATCACCATCCCAGTGTTCCTGTGACATAAAATAATACCATGTCTGGACACAGTAGAGAGCCTGGGGAATAAATACACTGCTCTAATCCTTCTTCAACTAGCCATTGATTAAACATCTACACAAAAACAATGACTGATTTAAAAGTGATCAGCGGTTTTAAATTTTAAGAAATATTCCTGCAATACACAGCTGTGCACAGCTTCTCTTGGAAGGACAAATTGAAGGAGAATTGTTTTGCCCCGAAGTCTGTCTGTACACACCAACGGTATATCTCATAGCAGATAAAACAAGTGTTATGATATAGCTGTAGAAAAGGTGCCTACATGTAATCAGTGAGCCCGCAGGAACGAAGACTGCACAAGGGAACCCTCAGAATACAACCAAGGTGGCATCAGGAATTTTTTTCCTCAAGATACTAATTGTAGAGATCAGTTAAGTGAAGTTAGGACTGCGTTTCTGTACCTACATTTGCAATATTCCCAGGGAGATAAAAACCAAATGTCTTCAAGCAATCTATAATTGCCCATGTAAGAGCCCTTTGCCAGGTCTGAGCCCTCTAGGAAGCTGACAGAAAAAATCCCACAGAACACAAATCCTACAGAATCCCTACAAGAACAAGAAAAATATTATTCCAGAGGACATGAAGAAACACTAAAAATTCTTAGGGTGATGTGCTTGTTTCTGGTTTACCATATTATTATAGAATATATTCATAGAATAGAATATATTATATAAAATACATTTACTTTATTAGGATATAATATATTTAGTCCTAAAAAGTGCAACACATGCCAATCTTAGCATAAGATAGATAGTCTATATTAAAGTATAAATATTTAGTCATTATGTTCAGGTCTGTAAAATGAGAAACCCGTCTCTGATTTGCCTGTCTTAGCGCCACTGTGTGCACACAGAGGTATAGAAACCCCCAGAAGCTGCAACCAGAGACTGCAATTAGCTTCATTAGCAATTGGAGGGAAGGGGCACAGAGGTTCTTTTGTGTATTCAGCACAACGAGGCTAAGCCAGACACAATTTGGTTCAAGCTCTTTCAGTACTGCTTGCTAAATTCCCCCTACACAAAAGATCAATTCTTGAAATTGGAAGATGGCCGGACTCCTGCTTTAGGGAGTGACCTGAGTGACAAGCAAAGTGGCTGCTGAAGGTGACATTGCCTTGAAAGTGAATGAGTCTTGCCCTCTAATAGCAGAGAAAAACCATGATATACTGTTTATTTTGCTTTCCCAACATCAGGGAGTATTTGATCTTATCAGCTTCCCAGAGACAACACCAGGCATCTTATTGGCCTCAGCTCTCAAAAGAGATGAAAACACGTCCCACTTCTGCACCGTGTCCCAAATCACCACCTAAGCTCAGCATCTTTGAATGGCTCAGTCTCTTCACAACAGGAAATATGGTAAGAAGCATTATCAACAGGAAAGAGGATCATAAGCTTTAAAGCATGATTAAACAGGATAACAATTCCTCAAAGATACTAGATTGCATGAATATTCATCACTGATTACACCCAGTGTAACTCAGATTCATATAAATTATAATGAAAAGGCAGCTAGCCAGTGACTGTCTACTTTTTCTTGAGACAGAAAATCAACCATATTTACATAACGGAAATTCAAAGAAGAGCAAGAGCAAAGAAAATTTAGGAAAAAATGCAGGAAACACCTGCAAGACAAAGGCAGAATACACATGGCAATCCTGGCAGATCTGCTAGGCATGGCCAAGTTTTCAAAATTGAACTAAACCATGACAACAATGACCAACACAAGGTCATTATTCATAAAAATTACTTCTTCAGCAATAGTTTTCACTGAGATGGCTTATAGAATTCCCTTTCCTATGTGCTTTCTTTACTACTACGCCCCCAAAAACACTGTGTCTCCTTTCAGCTATCTCTCCATACTTCCCTGTATTTTCACAGTTCATTAAACACTGCTGCAACACAAAATCTTATTTGCAGTTCTTTAATTGTCGTGCAACTCCAACTTAATCCATTATCCTCCTGAATATAATTTTTTTTTTATTTTCAGATATTCTAGGGTTCTAAAGTGGAGGGAAAGAAAAGCAAGTGATTAATGACTCCCACAGGCTCGTATTACTCAGGCATAATTTAGACTCAGCATTAGAGTCGTGAACCCCAGGCTTCTATTCTTGGTTCAAGCAGTTGCTTGTTCTGTGACTTCAGGGAAGTTCTCTGTCTTTGAAACAGATATTTCCTTTATCCCTTTATTTATCCCTGGAGGTTTGAAAGGACTTACCATTCATTTGTTACAATTATTCATGCTCCACTTTGACTCCCAAAGCAGTCAACAAACTAGCAGTCAGTAGAGCTGGTTTAGCTCCAGAATTGGAAGGGGGACTAGACATGGGCTCAGGGCTACAGCAGATGTATGAGTGTGACTGTGGACCCACACATGTTTAACATGCACAGTTGTGAGTAGGTGTAAGTAGATGTTTAGCACAGACTTTAAGGCAGGACAAAAAAGTGGAGGTAGAGTGACTGAGTTCATCCTAAGCATTTATTGAATAAATTGAACTGTATAGACTGGAAAGAACATTCATCATCTTGGTTACTTTTTACATTTCACTGTTCAGTGCTTGAATTTTATTCTTCATATAAATTTTCACTATAATACTCTTTTGGTGTCATAGAAATGACACCATTTACATTTGCTGATATATTTCAAGAAATGGTACCAAAGTGCACAGCAAATTCAAGAGAAAAGGGCACAACAGTTCTGACTTGTAAATTTTTATGTTCTACTAGTCTGGAGAAATGAATTGTCTATAATCATATTTGAAGTGCAATTCACTGGGCTACTGTTGTTGCAGACACTGTGGATTTTACATGGACAAAATACTGTGTCAATATAGTTCCACTCAGAAACAAAGAGAACTCATGTAGAAATTAAAATCTATATAGGAATGAGTATTGTAATGGCAACATTAGTCATTTACATTGCTCCACTGAGATCCATTGCAAATTCCTACAATCAACTTACTGTAGCTGATGCCAATAGGTGCTGAGTATGTTGAGACTATTACATGTGCAGTGTTCTGCTTAGAAGTAAAACTAGTTGCCATCTGTAGTAAATGTACAGCTATAATACATACACTGATTGATTTTGTTTAACTCTTCTAATTCAAATGTACTGCCTGATTTTTTCAGCTTGCCATAGCTGCTGGAAGAGGGACCATTTCAATGGGCAGAGATGGTATCACTACATAATTACATTAAAACATCCTTTACTACCTCAGCATTTGTTGATTTTATGTCACTGCTGCTCAGTTATCATGCAGAGATGTTGCACCGTGATGGATAAACTGCAAAGTAATGCCAGGACACTGTTATTACAGTCTCATAATTTCCTTAAATTAATTTCATTCGGTAATGCCTCTATTTTTTCTTATCAGATAGTAGAAAGGGTTTATTTGTCCCTGTCTTGGTGTGGGAGGGAGTGTCGCCAGAAGATCTGCTCCATTCCCTGATCATTCTCCCTAACAATTGCAATTTATCAGAGAGCCATAAATTTGCAAGCACCACAGGGGGCATGATGTTATGCTTGTTCTCTCTCTCTTCCCGAATTCAGATTCCAAAGGAGATGCAAGCAGATCTGGGTAGGCTGAGAAAGATATAAATGAGAGGGTGAACCCTTCTCTACATGAGATAAGAGTCACAGGCAACACTGGGATCTTACCGAATTCTGTAGGACTTCCATGCACAAATACAAATGCCTTCACAACCTCGGGCGTGTTCATTTGAGCATGCTGAAATCAGTCTAGACAAATTCAAGGCACATTTACTAGAAGGAGGAGGACAAGATGCAAGTAGCCTGCCCTACACACTGTTAAGTCTCAAGTGGCCTTGCGGCTGAGCAGCCATTCCCCATCTTCCCCTGCTACATCAGTGCTGAACTCACGTATGAAGAACCAAATATATTCAAAGGAATGCCAGTAATTCACCACAGTGGGTCAAACTTTGCTTTCATTTAAACTCATGGCACCACTGTAATCTTTATAAGCTTCCAAGGACTTTACCAAGAGATAAAGTGAATCCAGTCCACCTCTTCTAATGGTCTCCTTACATCTCTATTTTCTGTACTTTTATGTGATTAGTGCACTGTTATTGTATGTGAATATCAGCAAGAAATCACAGTGATTTGCAGTGTCAGCAAGTTCACAGAAAATGAATATGGACCTTTAATCTTCACTACATCCTACATCTCAAATGTAAAATTAGGAGTTCTAAGAAGATGAATTCATTGCTGTAATAGGAATTAAATATTTGACACTTACCTCTAATATTTGTATTTTATGTATTGATATAAATTTACATTTATTTAATATTTGACATATAAATGAATATTTTTCTCATGATGAATGTTATTCAGACCAGAAAGAACTACTGAAAGTGGTCTCAGAACCAGAAGATGTTGCAATCTGAAATCCTGGCAGTTACCACTGCTACAAAAAGGTAGTGAAAGGTAAAAAGAAAGTGGTAAGTGTAAGATGACTTTCAGCTAAGTATGCTTTAAAAGACAGAGGTCTGGCCTAAATCAAAAATTCGGCAGCGGCTTAAAACAACCAGATTTTCAGTCCACTGGCTTAAAGGCTACCCTTGCAAATGGTCTCAAAAGAATTAGTCTCAAACAACCAATCTAATGGAATTAACTAAGAAAAGAAGTAAAGCTGTTACTAACAGACATTCTGACACCAAAAGAACAAAGACCCAACTGAACAGACACACTAGGACTTTGACTTCCAGAGCTACCACTCTTCTGGAGTCAAAGATGCCCAAATCCTGCCAAGATGGAATATCTGCACCTCGCATCCTAGTGAAGAAAACATCAGATATAAGCAATATTTTTTTCAAGGTAGTACAGTCTCAAAAGTCAGTGATGGACACAATACATAAACAACTAACCAGTCCTAAAACTATGACCACAGAAGTTCAAAACAAGATGAAAACAGTCTTGTCTTGCTCCTCCCCAGTGAAACATTGCAGATATGGATGGTTTGCAACAAAGTGATGACCTTTAGACAGCAACAAATGAGGACGAATGAAGAAGCAACTAATTGGAGTACAAATACTTACATTAAGAAGACATCACAATGAGACTGCACAAGAGGAACACCAGTATCCTGATCAAGAGATATACTGGGAGACAATAAGCAGGAATATGTCAATAGAGGGCAGAATTAGAGGATCACTGCAAGAGAGAATGCAAAGAGGATTTTTTTTTCACTCTCAGTATTTACAAAAACTCACCCCAAAAAACATCAGCTTGCCAAATTGTGACATCAGCAATGCAGTAGATTGCAAAATATTGATGAGACATGAAGGCACCAAAATTCCAGATCATCCAAATATATTCTTTCAGAACCTAGATATATCAGTCAACATGCAGGAATCTGAGCTACAAATAAAATGATAGAGTTGTTTAGGCTGGAAATGGAATTGAGAACTGTTGCTCTCTCTTGCAATAGGTTTTCTTTCAATAGTTCTGCTAAAATGTGATGTAAATGGATGTAGATGCAGGTGATGGAAACAGCTGGAGCTGGCAATAAGGGATACACAGCTGTTACGTGAGTAGGTAGCAATGTGGGAAAGAGCAACGTGACACCAACCTGAAGTCCTAAGGGTTAAAATCAAGGACTACAAGAATAACTGACTTCTCTGTTCTAAGTTTCAAGGCTGTGGTGTATGACATTGATTGATATGTGATTAAAAGCACTTCCTGAGAAAGCTCTACTCTAGGAATGATACAATCTGATACAAACAATACAAAGTTAATAAAAACAGTCAACAGAAAAACCTGAGGTGTCCCTGAACTTCAGGCTGAATTGCTACGAACAGAGACAATTGCCTTAAACAAAGGTTAGAACTTTTAACAGAATTTTAACTAAAGCTTTCAAGGAAAACATACAGGAAAACAAGTCAGAACCTATGGAGGTGTCACCCATATTGGTTGTCGTGAAGACCTTCCCTATGTCCTGCTAGAGAAACAAATGAAACACTGACATCAGCACTGTGGTCTGGGAAAGTGTGCAAGGTCTTCTTTAAACCTAAACCAAGCCCAGTCTGTCATCTTATTCTTTTCAAAGAAGCAAGCTAAAACCAAGGGAAACAGAAGATGATTAAAGCTTTTGATAAGGTTTTCATTGTGCCTTTTGATTCCACTTTATCACTGGCAATCTTACCACACTTCCTTAAGTGCAAGTGTAAAATCAAATTTAGCTCCAAATTACTATGTAACCAGCATCACTTTCATTGAACATGAGTCATAGCATGCCTTGAACAGGTTATTATTCTTAGATTAAAAACAGAATCAGCAGTCTTCTTTGTTGCCTTACATCAGGTGTAATTATTTACACAAGGATAGAAGGAAGGCCAAGTGGCTTTACATTCACCATTACGGTTTAATATTCACTCACTGCTGGGGAAACATCTATGCAAGGTACAGTGCAACAGAAAATTAACTCTGATGGCTTCATGTTTGCCAAAGTCGTTTAACTCTTGTCAGAAAAAGCATATATTTCACCCACTAGCAGACTGCACTCGTACCTAATTGTTGAGGAGGCAGCCAGACCTTCATGTATATCTTTTTCACTGTCTGTCTGTTCCCACTGGGAAAAGAGAGAATGACACACACCTATAAATTTAAGCCCAAATGAAAATATTAAGATCTTTCTGTTTGCTTACTTTAATAGCTAAGATTGAGTCTGAGGGCACAGGTGCAATACTGACAGATGTTTCCTCCAATTCCATCCTTGCACTTCTCAACACAAACACATACATGGATCGAGGGTCTGACCTTCCTTGGGAAGCCCTGACATCATAACAGGGCCATCTAACCACAACCCCAGACCTAACATGAGCTGCAAGTCTGAAATGCAGTTCCCAAATGCCCTGGTGTGACTGTTTCATTGGCTTTGGGATAAGCAATTTATCTCTCCAGGCAAGGCTGTCACAGTGTCTCATGAGCAGAGTTCTGTTTAATGTTCTCATTCACCAGCAGCCCCTTGGTGGACTGACATTAAATTAAGAAACAGCAGGAACAGGACTGAAAAGTTGTTCAGTCTGCAATCAATGTCCAGCATTTAAGACTGAAAGGAGCCAACTCCTGCAAGTGCTTGTGCAGACAGGATAGTAGAGCCCTGAGGAGGGGAAAAAGAGGAATGTAAAATTTGTGCAGGCAGAAAAACTACATGGACATCCTCATCCTGGTCATGGGATGGGATAGGAAACTGAGGAACAGGTGCAAATGATTTGCAAGGTAGCTGGGCTTTTCTCACCACCATGTTAGAGGATAACAAAATTGCAAAATTACATTTAAAAACTCCATCTCTGTGTCTGAGTTTCATTTTCAGTATCTCCTCATTAAGTAATGAGACAGAGGGACAGCAAATCCTCCGAGTAAATTGTCTCTGCTGGCACTCACACAAGCTGGGCATGCAGCTTAAACAGTGGTGCCCTTCCCCAGCTTCCCCTCCTAACGCTGCAGCTCCCGTGCTGCTCACCCAAGTTCCCAACATATTAAACATACTCTTAAAAAATACTCTGATACAGAGATTGTATTCCACCCTCTCTCATGTAATCTCTAGACTGTCAAGAAACCCATCTCTAGAAGCAAATTCATATTACTTCAACCTGTCTGTGTTTATGTAAACCATTAATTTCAGCCATTCACCTTCCTTTTTTATAAAAAGCAGTACAATCTCAGCAAAAGGTTAGAGCCCAGGAGAAAAAGAAACAGTGCAAAAGACCAGGAAAGCAGAAAAGGGAAACAGTATGTATTTGCAAATAGAAGATTGTCCTATGAACTCATGACTTTGCCATCAGGCTGATTTCTCTTCTAACTCAATGTGCAAGGCCTTGGGACTCTCCTTATTAACATATGATCATATCGGACAATTCACAGTCCTAGTTTGCTATACAGACTTTTCTATTGTAATTCCACAAGCTTCCAAACCTTCTTCACAGTTTATTTAACCAAAAGGATTGCTTAACTTCTTCTAAACTTAAAAAAAGTAAAATCAAGTCTATTAACGGAATTCAGTTTTGCTGTTTGATAGCTGTGGGTACACAAGCTTGACCATCTGGTAATCCTAGTGTGAAAAGCAACCTAAATCCCCCCTCTGTCTTCTCTGAGGCTCAGACATGCCCTATCAGTCAGCTGAAGGCTTTCCAGATACACACTGCTCAGTAGCACACTCACAGTTCATACAACAACAAGCCTGCCCCAGAGGTAAGCAGACACTTGGTTCAAGACGTTTTGTTCTGTCAAGCAGAGAAAACCTCTTTAGCTGAAAGATACTGGTTCATGTCCTGAGACAGAAGGATACATAGCAGATTATTTTTGAAAAAAATTTTTCTAGGAGAGAAAAAATTTGAGATAATTGTGTGTTGTACACCATTCCCACCCTCTGCATTTTTAAAAGGAAAACAATTCTCTAGAAAGTGTTTCAGCTTTCCATAAGGACATGGAGTGCAGATATTAATGGCAAAAAGCACATATTCCTGACACCTTGCTCGTGGCTTCATATTTGGAGAGGGCATGCACACTAGTTACTCTATCTAAGGTTCAGAGCAATTCCCTCACCTCTCACCCCTTACCTTTTCATTGAAGGTAATGTCTGCCTTCCAGAAAAATCACCAATATCTTCCACAATTTTTTAATCTCGTGTAGTCTGTTCACATATCCTTCTACCCCAGTGCTGCCAGATGAAGACTTTCTTGCCGTTCTCTCAGTAACATCAGGGTTTGCATTTTCTCCTGAACATGACTACTTGGTTATCTGTTGGGAGACAGTGTCCCAAGGCTGTAGAAAACTTGCTTGCAAAGCAGAGAAATCAGTAACTTCTCTGAAGTTAAATCCCACACGCAGAGTCACTGTGGATGCCCTTGCTGTGAGCTCCGTGCAACATGCGTGCCCAAGATTAGACAAGATGAGCAAAGACAGGACAAACACAGTTCAATTGTCTAATCTGTGACCTTTGACTGTGACAGCAATGGTAATAATAAAATGCCCACAACCACACTTCTGAAGATTTAAAAAAAAAAAAAAAAGATTTTAATTAACCCCTCATTACTGGGGAAGGAAGGAAGCTTTCCCTGCGTGACTGATGAGCACTATTCCTCTTTTCCCAACTATTGCTTGCAGGGATAGGTACAAAGGGAAACAATACACAGCAGAAAAGCTGTCCCCAAGTTTTGGCTGCAGTTGTTTGAATTACTGGAGACAAATCACTGGGAAGGTTTAATCCTGTGGCACCAGCTTCAGTGTAGGTGGAAGAAAGAACAACTTTGGCATGTATGCAATTTAAAGTGTGGAAGCATGCTGTGAAACCCCACTTGATTTCAAGGAGGAAAAAATACCCTTTGGGTTTGTCTGCTTTCTGAAATCCATGCTGTGAACCCAGAAGCAGAATCAGACTTTCATAACGCAAAAAAAAAAAAACTGGCAAAGCAAAAGACTTCTATAAAAAAATATTGTATACAAGACCAGCATAACTGGATTATATCAGTAATAAGGCTGATATCACTTTACTTGCTTTGTTTCATTTCATTCAACAGATCTTGTGTCTGTGTAAGAAAACCAAGCACCCATTTTTACCATGGAAATGATATCTGATAATGATGTTTTTTTCATTTATTTGCTTGAGGGTCAGGCTCAGATGCAATGACAAAAGTCCAGTCTCTACCCTTCCTTATGTGCTGGTTTGGGGCTGGTGTAGAATAAATTGTGTTTATAGTAGCTAGACAGGGCTAATAATACAGAGATGTTTTTGTTATTGCTGAGCAGGGTTTACACAGAGCCAAAGCCTTTTGTGCTTTTTGTGCTGCCTTGCTGGGGAGGAAGTTGGGCATGCAGGGGAGGCTGGGAGAAGACACAGCCAAGACAAGCAACCCAAACTGACCAAAGGGACCATAAGACATCATGTTCAGTATGTAAAGCAGGGAGAAGAAGGAGAAAGGGGGGACATTTGGAGTGGATATTTTGTCTTCCCACATCAATGTTATGCACAATAGGGCCCTGTTTTCCTGGATGTGGTGGAACACCTGCCTGCCCATGGGAAAGTGAATTCATTCCTTGTTTTGCTTTGCTTCTGTGTGCAGCTTTTGCTTTCCCTATTAAACTTCTTTATCTCAATCCATAAGTTTTCCAGCCTTTACCCTTTCAATTCTCTCTCTGGTCCTGCTGGTAGGGGAGTGAGCAAGTGGCTGCCTGGTGCTTGGTACCCAGTTGGGGTGAAACCACACAACCTTAAAACAAACACAGTCTTGTGACCCACAAATGTGATGTGAAAATCACATAGAACAAATTGTATTTCATTTCTGGAATACTTTTCTCTGGAAAAAAAAAAAAAAATCAACAATCCAAAGAAACCAACAAACCACAACCAGACCAAACAAACTTACTAGGTTCAATTTACAAGTAGAATGCTGTCTTCCCCAGCTCCACTACATAGGCTGCAGAGTTTTACTTAGACCTAAAAAATGCAAACCAAAACTAATTTTCCTTAAACATTTGGATGAAAACTGCAGCCATTTAAGAACTGTTTTAAGAACCGTGCAACTGTATGTGCAGCAGGGCACTCAGGCAGTGATGCCAGCTGGACTGTCCCTCCATGTATATCACCCTCAGAGGGTTACACATTCACTTTTCCTCTAGTAGTTCATTGCTGGGTCTTTTCTAATTTACTTTTGTTTGTTTCCTCAGTACACCAAGGGACTCATCTCCAAGGCCATGACAGGTCCTGAATGTAAGCAGTACTTCTAGGCAAGAAGAAATTACCCTAGCAGCTTAGCTCCCATGTAGCTCCTATACACACACTAAAATAAAAACCAGCCTCCACAGAGTCCAAATATCTTCCACCTTTGTCTACTGAAGAGCTGTATTGGCTCTGTGTGACAAAGTTTTTGTCACGGAGGGCAGTGGGGGTGGCTTCTATGAGCCACCAACAGAGCCAGTGCCAGCCAGCTCCAAAATGGACCCATCAGCCATGGTGGCAGAGCCTCTGGGATAACGTATTTAAGAAGGGGAAAAAATCAGCAACTGCAGCCAGAAATAGTAGTGAGAACGTGTGACAGGAACAGCCCTGCAGACCCCAAGGTCAGTGCAGAAGGAGGGGAAGGAGCTGCTCCAGGTGCCAGAGCTGAGATTCCCTTGCAGTCCATGGTACAGACCATGGTGGGGCAGCTGTGCCCCTGCAGCCCATGGAGGACCACAGGGATGCAGAGATCCACCTGCAGCCCCAGGAGGGTCCCATGCCAGAGCAGGTGGATGCCCAAAGGAGGCTGTGACCCTGGGAAAGCCCACGCTGGAGCAGGCTCCTGGCAGGACCTGTGGGACTTGGGAGAGAGGAGCCCACGCTGGAGCAGCCTGTTCCTGAAGGACTGCACCCTGTGGAAGAGACCCGCAATAGAGCAGTATACGAGGAAGTGCAGTCCATGGGAAGTAACCACACTGGAGAAGTTTGTTGAGGATTGCCTCCTGTGGGAGGGATGCCATGCTGGAGGAGGGAAAAAGTGTGAAGAATCTTTCCCCTGAGGAGGAAGGAGCAGAAGAGACAATGTGTGATGAACAGATCACAGCCCCAGCTCCCCATCCCCTTGCCCTGCAGCATGGGAGGAGGTAGAGAAATCAGGAGTGAAGCTGAGCCCAGGAAGGAGGGAGGGGTGGGAAGGAGGTACTTTAGGTTTTAATTTTATTTTACATTATCCTACCCTGCTATTTCTGGTAATAAATTAATTTTCCCAAGTCAAGTCTATTTTGCCCATGACAGTAATTGGTGAGAGATTGCCCTTATCTTGACCAAAGAGCCGTGCATCATAGGTACTCTCCTATGTCCAGCTGAGGAGGGGAGGGATAAAGTGGCGTGGTGGGTCCCTGGCATCCATCCCTGGTCCACCCACCACAAGAACTTCAATGAGTATTCCTCTGCAAATTATAAATCATGTGCATCTGTTCTTAGGTTTGTATTTTAGTGTATTACTGTTAAACTGGTTCTGAAACCAAATCAAAGTTGCTGAAGTACATTATTTGCATTCACATGTACCCTAATACAGGAGGAATCCTAAAATCCTATTAATGACAAGCTATTAGGAGCTACATTACTTTAGATACCTAAAATGCTGATTTTCATTAAAGTTAGAATGACCTTAGCTGGAAGATCAAGGTTATTGGAGCATATGTTTGGGTTTTCTTTCTAGAAAGCTGAGTATTTAAAAGTACTAAAGCATAATATTAATAAAATAGTGATTAGAATATTAACAATAATAGCAACATTTGCAGGAACCAAAGCAGAGTGTTTGTAACACATTTACAGAGTGTTAAAATCTCACATCCAGTGACAGCACAAATGAGGAAAAAAAGACTAACCCTTAGCTGAGAATTCAATTGCCAGCTACTCTGTTTCGCAATCTCATTTTGGAGGACAAAGTGCCTGAAAAAGCATTAGCTATCCTTACAGAAGTTATCTTTGTAGAAAGATACCATCTCCTGTTCCTTTTTGAGGATGTAATATGTTAAATCACTTGCAAAACCAAACAACACAGGGATAAGCATCTATTTCTTACAAAAGACACAGAGAATCATTTGCACAAACCTGAACCTGGATATTTTTCATCAGCAGATCCCAATAAGCAAAGTACATTTCAGATTTCATCCATAGTATCAGCAAAACATTACAGGCAGAAGAAAATAAAAAATATATATACCCTGTAACTTTTCTTCCCCGTGGATACTGTTTTATCTTCAGACACCATTCACGAGCTTTCTTTTTGCAACATGGTGCATAGTGTAAATTGATACTCCATCTTTTCACAAGAACATAAACAAACAAATACAAAAGGAGTAAACAGCAGCTGCAGGCACCCATACACTATTTCACTGAAGTGTGATTTAAAGGCCTTAACTGTGGGAGTTCAAAAACTCCTCTTACTGATAGGCAGAGAGGGAGAACCTTTTTGTGACAGGTCTTGTTCGAAGTGGGAAACATTCTGTTTACTCTGAGATTTTATAACAAACATAATTAGTTCAATCTCCCTTTAGAGAAGTACAAGTTAAAAAAGAAACCCTATGTTATCCATTCTCTGGTCTGGAAGGGACCTTAAAGATTTTCTAGTTCCAATTCCCCTGCTATGGGCAGGGATGCCACTCATTAGACCAAGTTGCTCAGAGCTCCATCCAGCCTGGCTTTGAACACTTCCAGGATGGGGCAACCACAACTTCTCCAGGCAACCTGTTCCAGTGCCTCTTGCCTGCCTCTTAAACTGAAGAATTTCTTCCAATGTCTAATCTAAACCTACACTCTTTTCAGTTTGAAGCTTTTCCCCTTTGTCCTTTTACTACATGTCCTTGTCAGAAGTCCCTTTCCAGTAGTCTTGTAGCCCCTTAAGGTACTCTAAGGTCCCCCTCAAGTCTTCTCCAAGCTGAAGAACTCCAGTTGTCTCAGCCTGTCTTCATAGGAGAGCTGCTCCAGCCTTCTGGCCACCTTTGTGGACTCCTCTGGACACACTTTAACACGTTCATGTCCTTATATTTAGGGCTCCAGAGCTGGATGCAGCACTACAGGTCAGGTCTCACAAAAGCAGAGACCTGCTGGCCAAGCTGCTTTGGATGCAGCCCAGGACGTGGTTGTGTGAAATACAAGGACTGCACAAAATACAAGGATATGAATAGGGTGAAAAGAATATTTTTTTCTTCAATACATTTACTCTGAGTGTCAGACTGAGCTGCTGAGTGAAAACATGCTGCCATTTCTAGCATCGCTGAAAGTTTCAAAGTTTAAAACAATTCTGGAAGAATGTAGTGAAAAATATCATCAGAGAGTTAAGATAGTAAGCTACAGATGGTATCAGCTTTAATACAGAAATACAGACAACTCTATGTATTATTGTTGAGTAGTACTAAGTTCATTAAGACTGGCAATTCAATGCATGTGTAAGCTCATTACTTAAAACAACAGTACTGCATGTAAAAGATTCCCTTATTTTATTCTCCATATTCTCTGTATGATACTGCTCCGACAAAAAACATTCTTTTTTCTTCTTTACAGTCTTCTTTACATAAGGAAAATCAGAGCTTGAAAGGGCTGTAAAAGAAAACCAAACCTAATATCTGTTGCAAGGTCTGAGTCATAGCAGCAATTAGTTGAATGGAGCTGCCTTTCAGACTACCCTACAGCTACCAATTTAAAAAAAGCTATTTAAAACAGACTATTTAAAATGTTGCTTACCTTATAAATATAGTGTAATTACTCATTCTAAGGAGGATTCAATCTGGCATAAATACTAGGTACACAAGCAAAACCATGTATGAATTGTGCTACTAATATTCATCATTCCTAATCCTGTTATGTGCTATTGATGGTTATCACCATTGATTTACTTATCTAACTAAAACATCTTGTATTAATTATGATGTAAACCTTTAAAAGTAAGCTTCAAAATGTAATACAAACTAAAAGGGGGAGCAAACCACTGAGATATTTTTATTTTTAAGAAGGAAGAAACTGTGGTCTTGAAAAGGTCAAAAATAGTATTATGAGAAGTGACTGCAAAAATGCTGCCATGAGGTATCACCATATTATTTATTCAGTGACTCCAGAGCAGACGTGCTTCATCTGCAAAGGAGAAAATCACTTTCTGTCCCTAGCTCAGGCCTCTGAGACTCAACCTCATCAATAAATGTTCTGCTGGCTGCCTCAGGTCTTCAGTGCAACACCAGAGCAAATCCCACACACTCGCATTTATGCCTCAGCAATATCCAGGTCCCACCCTCATTTTCAGTGGGAATTTAACAGAGGAAACAATTCTGTTGACGATGTGCAAAATGGGGCAGAGGTGTCTCCCAGCTCTCATTTAGCGGTGTTGGTTCAGCAGGTTAACGAGAGCAAGGAGCACTGGGAAATGGATTTGCACCACTGAAGAGAGCAGCTGTGATTCAGAACATATCAAAGCAACAGCTTGCTTGGGTTAGAAGTTATCATTCCCACTGAGTCAACTTTGTTTATAAAGCCTCACTGCTCCTGTTTTCTGGATTAGGAATGTGGAATTACACACACTCTCCATAACAATTAGGCATGTTTGCATGGATAACCGTCATGAATAAACCATGAAATCACTCACATTTGGAAGAGAAAGAACTTGAACAAATCCCCTCTGCTGAGAAGATGCAGTTCTGAATACAGAATGTAGCTACGTTCACTTGTCCTGTTTGTATTACAGTCACATGTGAAATTAATTATGTGAAGCACTATATGTCTGTAGCTGATGATATAATAATTACAATGCAAATAAAAAAAAAAAACCCAGAAAGCATGTTACAGTAATACTCATGGCTTAAATCAGTAATTTGTTCTATCTAATAGAGCAAGCAAAATAGTATGAAACAGAATTAATGAAAAGTACTGCAAATTACATATTATAAAGACCTGTGCCAATTTTATAGCAGGTATAGACTAGGAACTGAAACCCAAGAGCAGCAAGGCAATAGAGCAGATTACATTTATATTTCTGTCTTCTTGGTCCTAGGCTAGTCTAGGTGCTGGAATGAGCCTGGTGTAATTAATAGCCACGGCATTGATGGGATACAGTGGCCATCCAGTGCTCTTCTACAAAGGCTTTTTGCAAGAGAAACTTCTTAAAGCTGGGGGAAAAAATAGCCTTGAGGGCTCTGTAGCATCTGTGGCATTTTTTCGTGGTATGAAGTAGAGAGAGGGTAAAGATTTCCCCCAAGTAATCACTGAAAGATGATCTAATCCTACAGTAAATTATTGTTAGTGTTTTTAGAGCATTTCTTTCCTTATCTACAGGAACAGTGCATTTTGAATTCTCTGTGAAGAGCTTATTTTAATTTCATGAACACTTCTTCATAAAATTATAATGGCCTAGGATTCAGACTTGAGGAACAATTGGTATTCTTCCCACTGAGTAAAAACGAAGCTCTTATTGTTAGGGGTACCCAACATTATTTCTACTGGTGTTAATCTACCAAATGGGTTAGCAGAGATCTTTGTGTCTCTCCACAGACAATTACTCTCAACATTTTCTCGAGCTGATCTGTACAGTTCATTCATGAGAACAGTTTGAGGCCTTGCACTCCGTCCAGGTTGTTTCTTCTTCTTCCAGACAAATAATGAGCATTTTCCACTGCTGTCATTTCTCGCAGCAAGCACATTTTCCATTGTCATAGCCCATCTCAGCCATCTGGGTGGATGGATTCTACCTCCAAATAAAAGTCTCCAACTGAAAAGGCACACAGCTGTTGTCAGTATTCACCACTTGGGCTTCATTTTGACACAACATATTTTTTCTGTTTAGCTACTGTCTGAATTGTGTTTTTGCTGATAAAAGGTGATAGAAAGTGTCCTGGGAGTAGATCACTACAGGAAAAAAAGTAATAATTGCTGCTGGGCTATGTAAGGACACAGACCTTGCTGACAGAACAAGGTCCAGGAAAGGTAACATAAGACCTACAAAGACATGTAAGTCCCTAGTGAAGGATTTCTGTTTTCTCTTATTCTCAAAACTGCCTGGCTGGTCCTAACATTCTTTTCTGTTGATGGAAATGTTACATAAATTACAGCTATCACCCTCTATGTTGGTTTAACACCAGAGGCAATTCATTTGAAGACTACAAGGATACAATAGTCCTACTTCTCCTTCTTTGGAGAGACATTTTCCGAATGTAGAAGATTAAATCAAAGTAACCTTAGTGACTTAATGAGAGAGCAGCAAGTGAGCTGAAATATCAGCAGAGGTGTTATGGCTCCCAGTTCAACATTTTGGCCCCTTCTGAAGTATGCATGGAAGTGTGTACACGACCAATGCCACGCTCACAGAGTTTTGAAAGTTTCCACTGACATGCAACATTTGGCAAACCATTGGAAGAATTGGGAAAGTGGGAGAAGATAATTTTTACAACTATTACTTTTTTACATGGAATGTCAAACCATTTAATTCCCAAACCTGTTGCTATTTTTGCAGAGCATTTTTTTGCACTTTCCTTTCAATTTACTATTTCCACCATGAGTTTCCAAGCCACTATACATAAATGTTTTAGGAGGGCTTTTTTGCCTTAAGTCATTACATGGAACTGTATGATGAAAGAAAGTAGGTTTGTCTAATTTGGGGAGTTTTTTCTCCTCCATATTCCTAAGTTTTTGATGTTGACTTTTAATGTCTTCCACATTATTTATTTATCTTATTGTATTCTAAAATGCTGTGTGACCACTGTGATCTGTGGTTAAAACAGTACTGGACAAAGTAACCAAGCCTTTGTCCCCCAGCCTTGGAGAATGCAGGAAAAAACTCTACTCAAGTAAATGAAACTGAGCTACTAATTCTGAACTTATTTTATTATTGTCTTCACAGACAGTGTGAGAGAAGCATGGTTCCCTGAAAGCTCAGCAAGAAAGGCTCCACATGGAGAGAAGGACAGCAATGCAGGTCTCCCTGTCTTCCTTACATTTAAGTTTCCAGAATAATTCACAATAGAAGACCGGGTGTGAAAATGTGTACTAAAGCCATGTGCAATGTACTGCCTTCAGACCATATTTGCTGCTATCTCACAATTTAACACCACTTGAAAACATCTAAGGGAACAAGTATTGCACAGTAGCCTGAGCCAAATCTGACTGTCAGCAACAAGGAAACATAAAATGATTCTCAACATCACTCAGACTGTAACTGTTTCAATAATCATCACAAGAAAGACTGTTTTTTTCCTAAGGCAGATTCCGTTTTTACAGGTAGAAACATGTTTTTCTTTGGATGTCTCTATTTTAATGCACTTGCCGTTAGTTCTTCAGAGGCATCCAATGAATATTCGATGCACCTTTGGCCTGCCGGTACTCTGAAGTAATTCGCACCACCACTTAGACATAATTCACGTTTTTTTGTACTCCTACTGATAGTGTATTTTCTTGGAATCATAGAGTCATTAAGGTTGGAAGAGACATTAAGTATCATCGAGTCCAAGCACTATCCCATCACTGCCAGGTTCACCAATAACTCATATCTCTAAGCACCATGTCTGCCTGTTTCTTGAACATTTCCAGGGACAGTGACTCCACCACTTCCCTGGGCAGCCTGCTGCAATGCCTGACCATGCTTCCAGTGAAGAAATTTTTCTTAATATCCAATCCAATGGTTGGGAATGTATTTTCAACGAGTTGTGGTTATGGTAGGTAAGTAAATCTTAGAAGCTCTCTGACAGATATTTAAAGAGGAGAAACAGAAAGACAAATTTTGGCCAAATATATCAGGGATTATAAACTCCCTCAGAGAAATTAAGATGAGAGAGACTGTTCCTTGAGTCCAAACCTTCAATTCATAAGGCCTTTCTCGAGGGATAAAATTTCAGCACTGTGTTTATAAGGTTGTTTCTTTTTCTTCTTCTTCCTAATTACCATTAATTCATGACATACAAAACTGTCATGAATCATCTTACTCATTGACTTATGTCTGGCATAGAAAAGTAAGAAGGAGTGTGAAATTGTAACAATAGAATAACTTACCTAACTTCTACTTTTGAACCTGTACATTTGTCACTTTTGCATTTTTTTCTCCTTTTAAAGTCTTTCCAAACTCTTGGCATCCATGGTGTTTTGACACTGGGTTCCAGTGATACTTTCAGTCATATGTCCTTTCATCAGGCTTAGGAGAGTGCCTTTCAGCTTCCCTAAATGCCCCTTTGGTGGAGTGAGTAGGAAAATCTTGAGACAGGCAGAAAATTTACTTTCTTCACAATGTTTAACACCTCAGCCTCTTAAATCATGCATTTCCTAAAGGAAAAAGCCTCAATCTTTAAAATCTCTCATCCTGAAAACCTTTTTGCCTCTACTCACTAATGACCTTCATATAAACAAGAAGCTGATGAATTTTGAGAGAGGTGCAATAGGTTTGTTGTTGCTGTCAGCTGATAACATTTTAGACCTAACAAGTAATTACAGAAAGAGGAAAAATACTTCTTTTTATTTGTTTTTAATCTAAACAGGAATTGGTATAATCTGGTAAAGAACGGAGGAGAACAAAGTAATTTTTTTTCTCCTTGGAAGAAGGAATTAAGCAGGGCAAAAGAAAGTGTTCCCTGATGAACAAGAAGAGTTGAACAGCAAAGTAGATTGTTATTTAAGGGGAGAAATTGCTGAACATAGGGAAGATTCTATGAAAAACACAGGACAGTGGTTTCCAGATGATGAGGTATTTGAATAAAAAAGACTTAGGCTGGGACTGAGTTGCAAAAGGCAAAGGGAAAGAGAAGACAGTGACACAACTCTCTGGAATGATGAGCAAGGAGAACAGGGGTCCTTAAGCCAGACTGGAAAGGAAGGATGGACACAGATACAGTGAGGACAATATTATAGTGGTGGGAAATCACACTGCAATTTGTGTAGGACAAAAATCAGGCCTTATTATTTTCTTGGTCTTTCTGATATCCTTTGCTTCTAACCAAAATGTGCTTATGTATCACTGACATAGCATTGTTCTGTTATTGCATTGCCTTAAACTCACCATGCAAAGGCAAATTCTCAAAGGGTGTAACAGTGAATCTGAGACGCACAGAAAGGAAAAGAAGGAAGAAAAAACTGGAAGAAGATCTGGAAGATTTGAAACAGTAAGGCTAGCAGTTTTTTTGAGCTGTGTCTCAAGGTACCCACTAAAAGATGTGCACTGCAGGAGAAACAGACAGCATTTCAATGAGAAAATATCACTGCAGGGATCAGAGACACAAGAACCATATTGAAAAGTAGTGATACATAGATAAGTTTGATGCAAAGCCAGAAAACTAGCATCAAATGTCAGCAGTGGAGAGATTGTAAGTGTGTGAAGAGACAGATCCATGGCAGTTGCAATTTAGGCATAATAAAACTGAAATGAGTAAGACCAGAACAAACTAGGAAAACCCAGAAGTGATTCATTGCTGTTGACAGTTAGCAAGGAGAGAGGAGAGATACTTTTTCCTGGGCATTTGGGGGTAATGGGAGGGGTTGAGGGGTATTCTGTCCAGTCAATTCCAAGATCAATGACAAGGGGCTTTGTCAACTGAGGGTTAGACAGTCTGTGTAGGCATTCAGTTGGAAAAAAACCATTAGATTCTCTTTTTTTCTCCTCCCACACACTCCTTATTGGTTGTACATTGCCTTAATCAGTGTAATACTTGGGGCTTTCCTTTTGAAGTCCTTCATGGGCAATGTTGTTGGGAGCAAGCTGCTCCCATTGACACATCTCACCTACTCCATTACTGTGGCAGCACCTCTAGCCCTTATTTTCCACCACTTGAATTGCTCTTCCTTTCACACACGCTTAGGCCCCCTCCTTAGTCCCTAAATTTTGGTTAGTACCTAAATCCTGTGCTACGGATTCAACTGAGTTTAGCAGGTGATAACAATAAAAACTCATCTTTTAGACAGCCACTGTTTCTTCGTAAGATGAATGTGCCAAGCTTATCAGCTGTGATTGACAAGTCCTCCTGTTGGCAAAACAGCAAGAAAAACCAGTGGAAGAAACTGAGGAGATCCTGAAGAAACTATGAAATTACTTCGGAAAAAGTATTCAGGAACACCTTATACATTGGAGAAGACACCCACAAGTGAACGATCACCTAGGGATAGCCCCACGGCTTCGTGACTGATCATTGGAGAAAGCTTTTCTTTTCTCTTTTCTTTCATTTTTTTCCCCCTTTCAATTAGAGCTGATGTAGTCCAACAACTATGGATAAAAAAAATACTTTTTTTGAATCTCTGTTTCATCATCCTGTGTGAAACTATATCCTGATGGGAGACAATCCATACATTCATGATTTATTAGCCTGTCAAGAAATCTTAAAACATTTTTCTGTATTAAATGTATAATTTGCCCTGAAAACAGAAGACAGCAAACATTCTCCCTTACTTTAATTCTGTTAAACTCAATTACGCAGCAACAAGCTACGGGTTCCAATTAAATCCAAGGTCGTCTTTAGGTTGAGAATATTACATTTTTGGTGTGAAAAAGAATGAAATAAATATTCACTTAACCGTTCAAACTTTTGTGAAATTTGACCGCTTTAGAAAATCACATCAACATTTAAATCTACCTGGGGAATTCTCAGGATCAGGTCACCTGTTTTGGTCAGACAGCTAAGAGTGATTAGATCTTCACAGATACCCTGGTAACCAGCTTCTAACTTTTAAAAACTTGTTAATTATCTTAAACAGTCTTTGACACTTAAACTTCTTGCTAATTTACCATGTGTTATAGAGACCTAGCAAACTAACTGTGGATGTACTGTATAAACATTTGTTAATTATTACTCAGCAAATATCCCCCTAGGATGCATTAGGGACTCTGTTACTTCTATTGACATTTTTTGGTGAATCCCTGGCAGCAGTTCTGGTCTTTCAGAACCACACCTACACTTCTAGGCTCATGTTCAGTCTTTCTTCTTCCTACCTAAGTGTACCCTTGATATGTTCCCATACTTTTGAGTCCTTTGTGAGGTTTATGATTCGGTCACCTGTTCAGATGGACAACTGTGTGTGTCTAATCTCAGGTGAGCTGAACTGGTTTCTCATGGAATCATAGAATGGCTTGGATAGGAAGACTGCCATAAAGAACATCTGGTTCCAATCCCCCTGCCATGGGCAGGGACACCTTCCACTAGACCAGGTTGCTCAAAGGCCTGTCCAAACTTTCCTTGAACATTTCCCAGAATGGGGCATCCACAGCTTCTCTGAACAACATATGCCAGTGCCTCACCACCCTCTAAGTAAAGGACTTCTTCCTAACATCTGATCTAAATCTCTCCTGTTTTAATTTAAAACCGTTCCTTCTTGTTCTCACTTATCTAGATTTACTGTCTGATAGGGACCAAGCTCAGATGAAGACCTTGTGCCTCAAATTAAAAAACTCAGTATGAGTTCTCTTTCTTTCTCTCTCTCTCTCTTTTTTTTTGTCCTTGCAGCACCTGCCTACACTGTGAAAGCTGCACAGAGCTCAGAAAAGAGCCAGACCTAAGAATGCAGCCCTTAATTTGTTCTCTCATAATTCTAAAGCACTTAAAATAAAATACAACAATTGAACACCATTTAAGTAATGGGCCAATCTACCAGCTGGGCAAGAGAGAAACATGCTGCAAACAGCTCAGTACAATTGCTCACTGCTTATTTTTTGTATATTAATTAAGTAATTTAGAAGCAAGAACCAAGACAAAAACAAAAGAAAACAAATTGGATGATCTCACAGTCCCACAAGCTCTTGCTCTTGCCTCGTCTCCAGGGCATCTTGGCTGACCCTTCACAACAGCTTGTTTCTCCTCCCTACATTTTTATGTATTCCTTCTGTTACATGCAAAAAAAAAAAGGAGAGAAAAAGATGCCTGACCAGCACTAAAAATCCCATCTTTCCTGCTTAGAAGGACAGGATTAATTTCACCAGATGGAAATGTCTGTAAGAGAGAGACCTACATCTCAGCTAGTCACCTAAGCTTTTTCTGGCAAGTGGAGAGAAACTGGCACTTTCAGGACACAATTAATCTCATCCCCATGTAGATATTTAAACTAGGTCATATGAATCATGCCTTAGAAGAGACAATTCCTCTCTACTGACACTAAAGGGAGCCTGAAATCACCAGATATAGATGTTTACATCAGTTATGTCTGAAGTTAAGTGAGCGGGATGCCACCTGAGCTCTTTAGATAGATTTTTTGCTTTAGGGGCAAAATGCCTTATATTCATCTTTTGGTTACACACGTGGCTAGAAACAAGCATGTTGCCTTCATGTCATCATTTTTAATAGCCCAAGCACTATAAGAGATGTGTGAATGTATCACGTGATTCACTACAAAAGCAGGTTTTCATAACAAATTAATAACATATCCAAAGCACATAGCACAGAGTGTATGAAAGTATTGATAGCACTACCACCACCTTCTCAGCAAGAATACAGGTTCTTGACTTCACAGATCATCTAGTAAAAATGAAATCATCTTGCCAAGTCTCAACATTTCCCTTTTCTAGAAGAATTATGCAGTATGATTTAATCTCTAATAAAATCACGTTTCATATAATGTCCAGTCAGTCAGTTGCTGGTCGATACCATAATAATCTAAGGATACAAGGGAGACCAAAAGGGCATAGAGTACCCAGAAGCACATCTGCTGCTTTTCAGCCACTGGAGATGGTGCAATACAAGAAACCATCTCTTCCATAACAGCTTTGTTTTGCTCACAGTTTATTCACTTTTGCATTTTAACTGGGAGAGCCCTGTTTTGTAGGAAGTTTGACCCTTCCTGACTTTTTCTAAGTGCTTAACAAGAGATAGATTTCTAAATAGGAATTTAAACAAGGACAAGGTTTAAAGAGATTAATTCCAAGGAATTTCATGGCTAATTAGCCAAGCACTTAGCATGGAGCTGCTGGTAAAACAGATACTAATTTCTGAAGGATAGAAATACATGCAATGCTAAATCAATGGAAAACATATACTGTCAAGGTAAATATCACCATATCTTTCTTCAGACTATAAATTTGGCTAACACTGGTAAAAATATTGGTATAATATGCTTAGACTTTTATAAATAATTTAATCCAGAACTTCATGGCTTTTTATTAATTTTTTAAAAAATGGCACTCATGAAATGGATTAAAAAGTATCTAACTGACAGGATTTAGCATGTAAGTACAAATGGGACAGTTGATAACCTATGTTTGGTGGGATCCTCAGGGTTTGATCCTATGCTTTTCAAATGCCCACCAGTCTGGCAGAGAATTCAGTCACTTACTACTGTCCAGTTTTAGCAATGACATAAATGAGGTATTGTAGTAAATGGTACAGAAGACAGGTCACTGATACAGGTCAACGTAATTTTTAACACAGACAGCAATAAAGTCCTAACCCTGGGAATAAAGCAACTCTTCCTTATGGGCACTTTCCAGAGAGGCCTGGTGTGAAGCAGATGGCAATCCTGCTGGCTATGGGGCAGGACATGAACTCCCAGTGCAGCCATGTGGCTAAAGGAGCCAGCCAGCATAACCCTGGATATGCACATGGTAACATTTGTGGGAGCCAGGACATTTATTGCATCTGCACAGGGCTGCAACTGCTCTGAGGCTCCACGCAGCTGTGGCAGGCACGGCT
>WEKY01005690.1:0-13357 GCA_013390045.1 Picathartes gymnocephalus
GTCCTGCTGAGAAGGACTTGAGGATACTTTTGGATGGAAAGCTGGATGCAAGTGGGCAATGTACAACTTGCAGCTCAGAAAAACAACCATGTCCTGAGCTGAATCCAAAAGCAGTATGGGCAGAACGGTGAGGGAGAGAACTTTGCCCCTCTGCTCTTGTGAGACACCACCTGGAGTGCTGCATCCAATTCTGGGATCCTCAGCACAGGAAAGACATGGATCTCTTGGTCCATGGGAGGGCCACGACTACTATCCCAGGGCTGAAGTACCTCTCCTTATGAATAAAGGTTGAGAGAATTTGGGCTGTTCAGCCTGGAGAAGAGAAGGCTCTAGGGACTTTCTGGCAGCCTTCTAGTATTAAAAAGGGGCTTAAAAGAAAGGTAGGAATGAACTTTTAGCACGGCCTGTTGCAATATGATAAGGGATAATGGTTCTAAACTGAAAGAATTTAGTTTTAAACTAGTTATAAAGCAAAAGTGAGTAGTGAAACACTGGAATAGTTTGCCCAGAGAGGTGTTGGATACTTCATCCCTGGAAACATTCAGGTCAAGTTGGACAGGGCTCTGAGCAACCTGGTCTAGCTGAGGATGTCTCTGCGTATTGTAGGGGGGGTTGAAATAGATTATCTTAAAGTTCCCTTCTAATTTAAACTATTCTATGGTCTAATCAAAAGCCCTATTTATTTGTCACTGCCTTAGTGTCAGCAACCCCTAAAGTCACAGTTTTCTGTCTGCAATAGTTAAGACAAAAGAGGCTTCAGCTCGATCTTCTAAGTGTCAGAAATTCAAGCGCCCTTCCATGGCCAAGGACCCACTGTCACAGACAGAGGAATGGGAACAACAGTCACCAGTGGTTCAAACAGCACCAGCTTTTACTGAACTAATGGATCAGGTACTGCATGAGAGAAGGACAGGTAGAAGGATATTTCTACTGCTTGGACCTCAGCGAAAGAAAAAATGAGATCAGACACACTGTTTCAGTCCATCCTCAGGTACTTCACGTTTTAACCCCAGGTGCAGAACTTGTCACTTTCCTTTCTTGAACTTTATAAGGATTCTGTTGACTCATTTCTCCAGTCAGAGTCCCTTTGAATGGCAGCACACTCACCAGATGTATCACCTACTCCTCCCAGTTTTATGTCATCTGCAAAGGGTGCAGTCTGTCTCATCATCCAGGCCATTAATGAAGATGTTATGCAATATTAACTCCAGGGTTACACCACTAGTGATTGACCTCAAGCTTGAGCTCATGCCACTGAACACAACCCTTTGAGTCCAGCAGTTCAGTCAATTTTCAATCCACCCCACTGTCCATTGACTTTGTACATATTTTATCAGCTTCTCTACAAGGTTGTTATGAGAGACAGCATTGAAAGCCAACATAAATAACCCCCACTGCTCTCCCTTTCTCCACCAGGTCACTTACATGACCTCATCATAGGGAGGCATAATCTCCACTTTGTAAATCAATCCTCACTACTCTCCAACACATTGTTCTCCTTCCTATGTTCGGAAATCATTCACATCACTTTCCCACGGTCTGAGGTGATACTGGCTGCCCTGTATGTTCTTGGATCCTCCTTTCTGCCCTTCTTGAGGAAAGCAGTGATACTTGCTTTTTTTTCCAGTCCCTAGGAACCTCCCGTGATCACTGGCACTTTTCAGAGATTAGTGAGGGTGACCTCACAATGACATCAGCCAGCCAGTTATATATGCTGTCATAACTTACATAATTCAAATATAGAAGAAGCAACACATTCCATTAATTGCAAGATTTGCAGGGAGGAAAAACTTCATCCTTCGTTGTACGTGACAGTGAACTTTAACCTTTGCAATTAAGGTAAGTTAATGTTTGATTAATATCATATATTTACTCAAGTTTTGACGTGTATGACAGATTTCTAAATGCAGCTCTCTGAAACTTCTGTAAAGTTACATTATTTTATCTTCCATGTGGGTTAGGTGTATTCCATCAGATACATTCTGGTTTTAATTTCTCCAAGTATGACTGCTTTGCTCCTCTCATTTAGACACAACGTGTCCTACCATTTCTCCACTGAAACTTTGACTACTGGACCCAAGATCAAATCCACAATACAAGAAAGGATTCAGATGTATGGCATATATGGATCTATACTACCCTCTGAAAGTAGGGGGTAAAAGATTCACAGTTCTAAACAGAAGACAAGCAGGTTACTGTTCCCCCTCAAAAAAGTAAAAGCAATTTCTCTTGGTGGTGTGATCAGTGTGGGAATCTATTGGGCTGAGGTGTTTTGAAATCAATATAGTTCACCACAGAATATGTCTATTTATATCAAATAATTTCCTATAGAACAAAAGAGTTGGATACTGCTTTGATAACATATGGCCAGAGAGAGGCTAATCACTATTTGTTTCAGACATGTTGGAAGGCGCAGCCAAGTTTATATTCAGATTTTGATGTGGTAGAGGCCTAAGTCAACCAAGCTGGAGAGGCAAATGGGTGCCAGGGCAAGGGGATGTGGAGCAGAAGTGTGAATTTCCTTAGCAAAAGTCTCTTGCTACATTTCTAACTCCATAAAGTAGGTTGGTGAGAGGTGTTGTCCCAGTTAGGTAACTCACCAAGGTGTTTCCCATATATTGAGTCTTCTCCCTCCAAACAGGCTAGGTGACAATCTTTTACTACCACTCATGAAACCAAACAAGTTAATAAATAGATTATTTTAATAATAGGCTTTATTAATTAGATGTGAAGACCTGAGACCTGGTGCAAGATCATCAAAATGTTGGTTGAAAGATACCTCTGAAGGCTGTTTTTTGGTTGGACCAGGTCAGCACTAGACTATGTCAATCTTGGCTTTGCCTGAGTCTTGAAAAGCCTCAGTGACAGAGATTCCTCCACTCCTCTGGACAACCTGTTCTAGTGCCCAGCTACTCATTGATTTTGTTTTCTGATGCTCAGTCTGAACCTCCCAAGTTATAAGCTGTGGCAATTGCTCTGTTAGACCGGTTGGCATGATAAGAAGAGTTTGGCTCCAACACTTTTGGAATGATCCCTCAATGATCAGGCTGTTGTTGTAGACTGATGTCTTGTTACTTCATAGCTTCCCTTCTACCAGCTAAGTCCATTGCCTTCAGCCTTTCCTCAGTAACTTTCGTATCAGCCCTCCACTGAACACGCTCTAATCTTGCCCTGTCTCTCTTGATCAGAGGTATCTAAAACTATTTCAGGCATGGCTTCACCAGTACCCAGCAGAGATTATCAGCAAATTCCTTTTGAGGTGCTGGCCATGCCTCCAATGCACCCCAGTGAGTGCCACCTTCCAGAAGAGCCATGGGTTCCTGTTCACGCCGGTGTGTGCTCTAACGCACAGGATTGTGACCTCGCCAGCCACTTCCCACTCTGTACCCATCTGTGGGGCAATTCAAGCTGTTCCAGGGGCAGAATTTCATACTTCTTGTAAGGATCATGATGTCTCTGTCTAATCCTCAAGCTTCTCAGGATCCTTCTGGGTTGAACCAGCAGCTGCTCCCCAACCTTGGTGTTACCTGGTCAGAATGAGCCCTGCATTTCAGCGGGGTTGTTGATGAAGGCACTGGATGTGGGTGCCAGTACTGAGCCCAGGCTGCTTTGCTGATTACCAACCAAATATTGAGTTAGTGGCTGCTACCCTTACAGCTTCCAATTCATCCAAACAGGTGGTTTGTCCAGTCCATGCTTCTGCTGTTTCCAGAGGGAAAGGGTGGGGAAGGTGGTGTCAAAGGCCATATTCAAACAAAGGTGTGTTCTAGCCACCACTCTGCCCTGGCCCACAGGGTCTGATATTTCATCACTGCAGGCACTCAGCAGGTCAAGCATGGTTTGCCTTCCTAGGCTGACTCTGCTGGTTATGTGCTTCCTGATCTTTCCACTGACTGAGATGTGGCTGACTGGCCCATCCAGAGGACAACCTTCCAATCCTCAATCCCTTCCAACCCAAACCATCCTATGATTCTATGATTCCCAAATCTTCCATCTTGTCTTTTTTTAAGGATGAGGATTAATCTTCATGGTCAGGCCCACCAAGTCTCCCAGTAAGCTTGGGGTGATTCCCATCCAGCCCAGTGGATCTGAATACACAGAGCTTCTCTAATCTCTTGCTCCTTCATTGCTGGCTGCACAATTCCCTCCCCAGTTGTGTCTGTACAGGCTGGAGTTGAGGAGCTGGCTTTGGCTCTGAAGACAGAGGCAGAAAAAAGGCACCGAGTTTATCAGCTTTTTTATCAACACCTGTTGTCACAAGGGGCCTCTGTCACTAGAAGCCCATTTTCCCTGAACTTGCTTTTCCAATTAACAATCTCTAGAATCTGCTTTGTTCCAACCAGTGCTCCTTGGCAGTCTCAGCTCCAGCTAGGCTTTGGCTTTCCTGGTTTTGACACTAAGTGCCTCACACTGTGGGTGTTTTTGTGTCTGTCAGGTGGTAGTGGTTTACTCAGGACATGAAAATACTTATTTTTAGTTTGGCTAATCTAGACCACATAGGAGAGATGGTCTTTCTGACTCTTGCACACTTTTGTTCCAGTGGGTCAAGACTTATGAATGAACATGGAAAAATTGGTCCAACTGCAGAAGCAATTGGCAGCTAGCAGGAAGACATGGAAAAAATGTCTGAAATTATAACCCAGTTAAATGTGATTAATACAAATATCAATAAAAATTGAATGGAATTCTTTTGTTTTTTAAAGATTTAGAAGGAAGATGCATCTAGATAGTGAAGACCAACAGATGACCTGTAGGAAGGTTTAGGGTTGGTCTGCCATTGGAAATATTCTTGGAAGAGGATCATACACGCATGCACACACAGAATAGTTTGAGGTCTGGACTGGGATCAAGGATAATTTGATTGGTAAAAGCTTAAATTTTTAAGTAGGGAGCAAAGCTGGGAAAGGTTCATTTAATCTCCATGATGAAAATGTACTGAGAAAGGAATATCAAAAGGTCAGAGGAGTGAAAGTTCCAATACTGATACATGGAGTGGGAAACTGCTGGCTAAAAATTAGCCTCTTGTGGTGGCCAGCATGAAGATATTGGACTGGTACAAAACAGAGGATCCAAAACTATTGCGTCAGAATGCAAAACCAGCTAGCACAGAGACCTGTAGAGGATTAGCAGTTGTGGCTGGAATAATAGGATGGAATTACATGCATAATTTAGGAAAGATGGAGGAGAAAAAAAAGATGGTGAAACAGCATTATATGTTATTGACTTCAGAGAAAGGAGAGGGATGGTGTGAATAACAGGAGCCACGTTTAAGTAAAGATTGGGTAGAAAAAGTTAGAAAAAAATGCTGTACTGTGCTGTAGTATCAGACAGCCTGCAGTATCCAAGAGAGCCTGGGAGTTGGATTTAGATAGGTGTGTAAATTTCTGTCATGTCAATTGGAAAAGAAAATAAGTACCTTTAGTTTCTCTGTAAAACAATTGTAAGACCTATCCTAAATGTGCTAACAGACCACTACACTGCAGTGAGAGGATATGCTAAAGTGCTATGAAAACTTTGCCATATGGATAGGAAGAAATTTGTAGAATCAAATATTTTTAACTACAAGTAAGTAATTTCCATTACTTTGATTTGAATCAAAAAGAAATTCTGAATTGTCAGAATTCTCATTGAATAGAAACACTGGTTTTAGCCATCATAATTTTTCCCAATTAATTGTGGTAGTTTCATCAGGTTGTATCTTCAAATTGAGCTTTAACACAGAGTAAATAACTTCTCTCATAAATATCACAAATTAATTTTAAAAACCCAAAAACTTTGAACACTCTAATATGCAGTAAATATATATAAAAGAGGGAATTTAGAAAATACATACTAGATGTAATTCTGATTTTCAGTGGGGGAAGAGGGAAAGCTAAAGAGCTAGAATTCAGAAAATACACAAAATGGCTACAAAAATGGCACTATGCATTTGGGACCATCCTCAACATTATTTCCACAGAATCTCTCATGCCTGTTTTTATTCAATAACTAGCAATTAACCGATTTTTTTAGTTTGGTCTCTCTTATATTGGCTACAGAGGTTTATAAACATGTACAAAATGCATATGCTGTATTTGCTGAGTTGTAATTCCTATAAAATTCAAATCTTCAGAGGAAGCAGTATGTTCTATGATTGGATTGGCAGGGAGGCAGAAAATGGATCCTTAATTGTCCTTGAGAGTGATCTTTTAACCTGTGAAATTAAGGTAAGCTAATGTTTGATTAATATCTGATGTTTATTCAAGTTTGAAGCACAGGACAACTATCTAAATGCATCTCCATGAGATTCCTTGAAGTTGTCATTTTATCTTTTTAGCATATCTAGTTAGGATTTTTTAATCAAATGTTTACACATTATAAATGGAAGTAACTGATTTTTCTCTTCAGAGACTGAGTAATTTGTTGTAGCTGTGTTGGAAGTCAGTGGAGCTTAGCCTGAAAATCCATTTAATTCTTGATTAACAAGTTTTATCAATAGACACTCCCCTTTTCTGTTAAAATGCCCAGTATAATATTTTATACAAATTGATTTCAGATTCAGCTCAACCATTTTTCAAACACTGCTTGCTTAAAAATTATTGATCTCGTTTTAATAACCAGGAGGCCTTCAGACTGTAACCATCTCCAGGCACAGCCTGATTTATCATGCTTTGAAGCAGCCACAGAATCACTGTGACCACCGTTGCTTCCTCTGTGTCTGAGTGTGCCAAGTCACATGGCACACTCCTTGTCTGTGGAATTTAAGGAAGAATGAAAAATTGATTATAAGAGTAAATAAAATTCTCATCTTTTACAATGTTCTTTCTCTGTCTTTCAATAAAAGCAATCAGAATTTGATTTCTACTTTCCTATGCTGGGCAGGTATTAAGTATATTCTTAAATTACATGTCAAAGATTCCTAAAAGGTAAAAGGTAAAAATTCATGAATGTTTATGATTAAAAAAATCATTGAAAATTAGTTATGAAAGCAGAGCTAAAGCACACTGACATCTCTCCTAGAATTATCATGTCTCTCCCAGAGTTATCTTATGGATAGTGCTCAGAGAGGCTGAGGCCCTGGACTTAGCAGGCATTTAGGAAGTGGTGAGCTTGGAGCATGCAAATGGTCTCACTGTGAATGTGAGGCAATCTGGCTGTGCAGATGCAGTGCTACTGATAAAATTATGTAGGCACAAGACCATATGACTTGTTGGACTACCTGGTCTATATGTTGCAGAGGTTTTGCATCCCCAGGGTAGTCATGATTTCCCTTCTCTTCAAACTGACAGAATTTATGATATTTGGGATGCTAGTTTAACCAAAAAAGTAAAAAATTAATTCTCTACTAACTGACTGACATTTGATGCAGTATATTTATTATTCAATGATACCTAAACTTAATTAGTTTAATGCTATTTTAGGCATTCAATCAGCATAGAAAGATCTTAGGATTTGATATTCCATACACTTGAGAACAGTTCATTATCAATCTGAGGTAGGAACATCCCTGCCCATCCTTCTCTCCTACATAACATAAACTTCTCCTGTATGTTTAGTTGAGGTACTTCTGGGGGAAGAATATTCCACTTCCTGGCAAAGTATCCTGGTGCAGTTAAACAAAAGTACTACAAATAACTGCAAATCCTTCAGGCAAATATCAATCACTTCAGCAGGTGGTGAAGAGAAACGGAAAAATGTTTCTATGGCTGCAGGGCAGACATTCTTCCTTTCCAAAGCAAGACCTATCTTCTCCTGCCTCTCCCAGCAAAGATGTGTCACATCCTCTTAAAGCATGAAAAGCTGACAGAGCTTTTGCCTTTTCTTTGCCTAATACTGCAGTAAATATCCTTTAGTTGCATCCCAGAATCAAAAGCAATCCAAAACTCCTCAAAATCTAACTTGTTCTTATTCCTCAATTATACCTGCTCACAAATCTGCAAAGCAATTAATAACACAGCTTCTAAGATTCATGGCTCACAAGGTTTTGAATCTGGAGGAGAATAGCAGGTATTTGGTGGCAAATATTTAAGGACTTACTTACAGGAGAACTGGAGAAATAATATATATCACTCTTTCAGTGAAATATTGATGACAAAATATTCAGTTTAAATCAATGTGAAATAGGTTTGTGCTGTATTCCACAACCATTTATCCCATTACTGTGCTCAGAAAAGCAGGGTGTGTATGCAGGGCTATGTTTGTACATGACTTAAAATGCATCTGCTGTCAGTAAATAACAAAGGACAAGGTGATGAGAGAGTTCCTCTCTTTCTCTATTTTCACTTATTTTTGTGAAGATCAACCCTGAGTGCCAACCTTCTTCAAATCAAATAGCTATGACTGAACTTCAGAGGATAAAAGTGTGAGGCAAGTGAAAATATGCCCCTAGTTCAAGGCATTTGGGGAGTACAAAAAATCACATATGGCATAGGATATTGAGGGGTGTGACTTAACAATTTAACATTTAGCAACATTAAGAAAATATCTACTTTCACATGAAGGAGAAATAATACACTTTTCACATGTCAAATAACAAATACAAAAGCAATCCATTATGATTCATCCTAAAAATTATTTTAACACTAGGCTGATATTACTCACTGAATGACAGTTCTTAGATATGTAAATACACAAAAATAAAGCAGACAGATGTAGTTCAAATTTTTCCAGACTGACTTGCCCATTGTTCCTGCTCTTCAATCTGGGGAACCTAAAAAAGCAAGTTTAATGCCTGTGAGTATCTGTGGCTTCTTAAACAGTGAGAGACAAACAGAAATTGAAGCCATTTCACTTGGCCAAATTCAGCTACTTTTTATAAAAATATTTTTGACTAAAAGGTAGATGTCCTTCAGAAATACAACCATGAGTTCTGATTTCAAAACCGTGGTTTTGAAACAGAGCACCATTTTACTCTTGGTATCTACATTCAAGGCTGCTACCACCAACACATTCTATAGAACGATTTCAAGTAACGGGAAAAAAAGATTTTCTCTGTTACCACAATGTGCCTCAGTTTATTGACTCAGTGCCCATGATTTTTTTATGTAAGATTGATCTCATGTGAGGAAGATTTCTTATCAGTCAATTACTCCATGAGTGTTTCTGTCATTTCATAGAACCATAGAATAGTTTGAGTTGGAAGAAACCTTTCAGAGCTCTAGTCCAACCCCACTGTCGTGAGCAGGGGCTCCTTCCACTAGACTGGGT
The DNA here is from genome assembly GCA_013390045.1 of Picathartes gymnocephalus. NCBI lineage: Eukaryota > Metazoa > Chordata > Aves > Passeriformes > Picathartidae > Picathartes > Picathartes gymnocephalus. The sequence goes on from WEKY01005690.1 coordinate 9,187, forward strand.
TGCTCAAAGCTGCATCCAACCTGGCCTTGAGCATTTCCAGGGATGGGGCATCCACAACTTCTCTGGGCAATGTGTTCATGTACCTCAACATCCTCACAATAAAGAATATCTTCCTAATATCTAATCTAAACCTGCCCTCTTTCAGTTTAAAGCCATTCCCCCTTGTCTTACCCCTACATGCCCTTGTAATCTATTTTAGGGGAATGGTTAAGATGCTTAGTTAATATTTCAACAGTCAGAAACAACTATATTTAGTTATACCCACCACCTTTCTTCAGTCTCTGATACATGTGCTGAAACACTCTGAGTCATGTTCTGTTTTTCTCAGAGAATACAAACTTACCTGATGAAGAGGTGTACTTCTCTTCAGATGAATTTGCACTGCTTGTAAAAATACTTTGGTCTGAGTACTCAATTTCATCCAGAAGTTGTGAGGCACTGGACTTGCAGGAGTTTCAGAAAAGGAAGGATTATTTTGAAATTAAAGCAGACAAATATTGCCTAGGAGAGGCAACCTTCTCTGACATGCAGTGTTTGCGTGACACTGGGCCAGGTGCTCCAACTGAAATACCCCAGGCAGACATTCTATTTGCCTTACTTTTTTTAGGCACTCAGATTCTTGGCAATTGATTCAAAATGGCAAGATCCAGTAAAAACTGTGGACCAACATATATTTTTAACATTGTACATTTGGCTAGCTTGCTCAGGACTGATTGTTCTGTTTTCCGCTCAGAATCATTCCTAGGGAGGGATGGCTTTGGTTGCATAGATACCACTATCTCAAAAACACTGAGAAAAGAAGCCAAGATTTTCAAAATTAGTTTACACTTTTGACAGTTTTTATTTTAATGTCTGTTAAGGTGGCAAAATCATCAATCCCTCCAGCTTTTTTCTGTTTGTATCCTGAGCTGACTTTAAGATTTTACTTCTCTGCAGATTTACCTTTGAGATTTTCACAGGCTTAGTTTGACCACCACCTACTGTAGCTAATTTGCACAGACCTGTTTAAATACACATCTCCTGAAAATGTGTGGTAAGAGAGGAAAAATGTTTTCCACAAAAGAAACTCAAAGCAGTGTTGATTTTAATAGTGTGCGACACACCATAAAAGAAAGAACAACGCTTTAAAACACAACAATCTAGATCAAGTATTACCAAAGCTTCATTCATAGCAGGACAAACTGGGCTTCAGATGAAGAAAGCAGAATAACCAAAATGTCTGCAATAAACACTTCCTCAGTTGGAGTCCTCAATGGGATGTGCATTACAGAGATTAAGTTTTGTGTTGGGAAAATTCCTGCACTACTTTATAATTCATGCCAAAGAGTTGCTGATCAGAGACTGACAATGCCCAGCAAACACACAGCTTCTCCCTGCTGTCTCATTGCCCTTGCAGGCAGTGCTGTGATAATTCACACTCCTGGCCCTGGAGGTGTGGAGAAACTTTCCAATCCCACCCCTCAGCAACTAAAGGCTATAGGACCGTCAGGTTGTGTAATCCTTCCCCTATCACTCAAAAGAGGACCCTCACATTGCTCCTGGTGATGTACAGCCTCTACAATGCTTTCCTTCTGCTGATAGGAAGGGACATTAAAGAAAGGTGGGCTGTGTAAAATTAGGGAGGAACAGGGTGACATCTCCAATTCTAAGCATGCAGACAGCTGGGAAGGGCCCTTTTGCTGCTATAGTCAAGAAAATAATCTTGTTCTGTGAAGTATGGGCAAAATTAAGCTGTTCATAACTTCCTTTTTAAAGGTTGGATATTAAAAAATTTCCCAGAGTTCCTCTATCTGTCATAAAGAAGGATACACAGACACGCCTGAAATAAGCTTCTGACTCCCAGGTGTAAGTGCATACCAAAGCTTTGTAGATTGTAAGTAACCCACTACATCTAGTGCTTAAAGATCTATAAAGTATTTAAAGTCAAACCTGAGCAAGAACAGTTATACTCTTGTTCCTGAGGTGCTGGTGGATGCACACTGTATTAAATCCACTATTCCCTGCTTTAAAACAACCTGGCAGTCTCCACAATACAAAAGAATTAACAAACCACTACAGACAACTCCAGGCACATTACCTTCCGTTAGCTCTTCCCCGTGTGGAAAATATGATAATAGTACTACTTCAACTTAGAAGGCTGTTACAAAGTTAAATTTATGAATGTTTTGAAGGAGTTATGAGACTACCACAGCAAAGTCATCATGGAAATTAATTAACCTGCCTTCAAGGCAGGGTTTGAAGAATGTACAGACAATATGACATGAAAGATTCCACTTTACATGATGAGCATGAAGAGAAACACTGAAGAACTATACTTTAATTAAAGACATCCTTGTATTGAATGAGGCAGGAGTCCTGTGGAAAAAAACACTCTGCAAAGGTAATTTCAAAACTGACTCATATCACAAACAACATACAGTACTGTAGGGGAGGGCTTTGTCTTTGGAACTCTCATGTTTTCTGTAAGGTTTCATTGAGCTGTCTTTAAAATCTCTTTATTTTTTTTCCTACTGCATGACTCCCTGTCTGAATGCTGTGAACCAACTATCAGAGGAAATTACAGCTGTAGGAGAACACTTCTTTCTGCACATGACATGCTGTGCTTATGGGCTCCATGACCATTTGAGAGCCAGCACTGGTGAGCTCATGTTCCTCGGGGCAGATTCTCCAGTGCCCCCATCCATCCCTCTCCTCTCAGCCACTGGCTACTACCTGAATATCCTCCCTGCAGATGCCCTCATACCCCTTTCCCCAGTTTCTGGCCATAATCCTCCATCTCTTCATGCCCCACATCCATTCTCTGCTGTCCTATTTCCCAGTTCTGGAAATTCATCCTGTCTCCTCTCCCTTATCACTGAGCCCATGTATCTTGCACTGAGACCAGCTGTTCTTTCCCATGTGTTCATCAGACACCAATAGGCTACAGATTAATTAATATTACAGGAGATTCTTCCCTCTTTTGGTTTTGTTGCCAAAGGAGCCCCTGGAAATTAGGAGGCACTGCTACAGTACGACAGGTGGGTTTTTCTTCTGTAATATGACAAAAACTGTTCAATTTAATCTTTAGACAGGTAGAATAGTAAGTGGAGCCCCTTGATGAAAGGTTAGTGTGAAAAACAGCTGGAATGAAAACTTCATTTTGACACTTTTTAAATTTGGCAGTGTTACAAACAATGACAAGTAATTCATTGATAAGGCAACATTAGGAATAATTATTACTATATGCAGCAGAAACCCTAAATCTGTGTAGCTAAACTTTTATTGAGGTGTGAACCCAAACATGAGAACACCACTTGAATGTATAGGTGGAGGAACTGTTGCCCAGCACCCCAGGAGAATAACTGGCTTTTAGGAAATAGTGATTTACTAGGAGACACTAGGAGAAAGTAAATGCTTTCCTCCTCCTTCCTCTTGTATTGACAATGGTCTGTATTTTCAGGTAAAGAATATAAAGGTAATAGAATTGCTTGGCAAAAAGAAGAAAACAAAAGGAGTAAGAATGGAAAGTGGAAGGATTAAATATATTTTACATTTAAATTTTGGTAAATTGGCAGTGAAGATAAGTCAATAAGGTGTTTGGCATCTAACACCAGTTCTGGTAACGTTTTGAGCAGGAGCTGCCTCAAAGCCACAAGCCCTGGGGCCGTAGCACTGCTGTGTCCCAACATGGCCCGGAAACAGCACAACCAGTAAGGGGGGGAGCAAAAGAAGTATACAAGTTAAAATTCTGGGGAGTTCAACCACTAGTATGTGAGTGATGAGGACAAACAAAGATTGTGTTTATTTCTCCCCTTCTAAAACCGAGTACAAAGTGGTCCTGCGCTGCAGGGCCAGCCCGGCCTGAAGGGACCCCGTGGGGGGAACGGCAACCGCAGCTGGATGGGAAGGACACGGCTGTGCCTTTCCCCGCTGCCATCGATTCATCCGAGGCCGCACGTGGCTGCAAATAGCGCACTCAAACACCTGGATGGAAAAATCTGGGAAAACGGCAGGATCCGCCCGGAAAGCCGGAGGGCGCGCGTTGTTCGACTCCGAACGCACCCGGGCACCAAAGCGCCGCTGGGCGGCCCCCCTGTCTGAGCAGAGCCCCACTCCGGAGCGCAGACCCGCGCGGCTCGGGGCGCTGAGGGCGGGGCGCGGCCCCACCTGGACACGGGGCCCGCCCCGCCCC
>WEKY01005690.1:13625-62378 GCA_013390045.1 Picathartes gymnocephalus
CGTCCCGTCCCTCGCTGCCCGGGGCCGGCGCTGCCCGGGCCGCGGGGAGGGGGCAGGCGGGGGTCGCTGCCTGGCAGGTGTCGCCGAGTCTGGCCGCCATCTCGGAGGGATGGGGCGGCTGCTCCCGGCGGGAGCCGCAGCGGTGCCGGCGCCGGGCGGCCGCTCCCGAGGGGACACGGAGCGGGTCCCGCCCGCGGCTCCCGGCGAGCTCCTTGCCCTTTGTGGTGCGGGAGGTGTTTGCCACGAGGTGGCTTTTGTGCCGCCGCGATTTCCCCGGCCGCCGGCGGTGCTGCCGGGGCGGGCGGGCGGCAGCTCGGCTGTGCCCCGAAGTGCGCAGCAGGGAGGCAGCGATTTGTAAACCTTGATCTCGGCGGTGCCTGGGCCTGCCTGTGCCGGTGCTGCCCAGCCCGGGCAGCAAACTGGTTGAGCGGGTATCGAGCGTGAACGCCGCACGCAGAGCCCTTATATAGGCACGGCTCCTGGTTAAGATCCCTCCTCGCTGCTCATCGAACGTAACTTTTAATTTCCGAGGGTGAAAAGGCTGTATGAGATGTGGTGGAGGTTGCTGTGCTATATGTACGTAGCAGCACCTGGCATGATATCAACTCCCCCAGCACCATGAGATGTTGGGGCCAAGGCTGGTGGTCGTGACCTTGGCTCTTGGCTTCACATGGAGGTGTTAGGGTGGATCTGGCCGCTCCTCCTTCACATGACTTCCTCTGGGCTCGAGTATGAGTTGAGTGGTGATTTAAAGTGTTGTGCAGATGCTCATTACACTTTTACCTTAATTATCAGGTATGGAGCCTCTGCTTTGTGGATGGGAAACTATCTAAACCTAGTGCATAAGAGGGAATTAATTTCCCCGTTTGTCCTAAGACACTGTAGTGACTAAAAGTAGCTTTACAATTGGGAGATAATGAAGGATTACTCTCCCAAATTTTTGGAGTGGGAATCTGAGACTTTGAGTCCTCTGAGGTAACACAGTGTGGGGAACCAAGGAAGGAGCTGGGAACACTTCGTGTTTGCTGTTCCTCACCCTTCTCCTTGTGCTCAGCAGTTGTGGCTTGTGCTGTAAGGCTGTTGTGTTGAGCAGTCAGGCACTTCTAGGGCTTGGGTCTTGTTTTTTTAGTATTTCATATGGAAGATAGGAGAAAATTGATGCTCAGAATTCATATTTGTGAGGATTTTTTTTCACCTCTTTTCTGAAGCATAAGAAATTCTTCCCAATATTCACTTGCACTCTTCCCAGACATTTTTCTTTTTGTGTTTTTTTTTTTTTTTTTCGTTTATACATTCTAGCTTCAGAGGCAAATGTTGCAAAAAATCTTCACTCCTTATATTGACCAGTACATCATCTGTTTTTCACCCTGTATGAGATTGGAAATCCATAGAAAAGGTAGCATGTACTATAATTAAAGATGGTATCAAATGGGTCATGTGTTGTAGAGATGGGCAGGCACAGACAGATGTAATTACTTGTGGTCAAGCATTGTCATTTGAACACTAATGCCCAAGGAAGGCAGTATAGAGTGGTCTTGGCCAAATTTGTTACTTGAATTGTCTGCTGGAAGGTAATACATGATGTGGTGTGAAAACTTGTGTGTGTGTGGGGTGTGTTGCAGACAGCAGTATGGATGGGATTTGGATCTACTGCAGCAGAGAATGAGGGTCCTTTTTTGTGGGACTTGCCAATTTTGTAACAAGCGCAACAGCTACTAACATGAATCATTAATAAGATGTGGAAATGATGCTCCCTTAATTCATGTTTGTATGTATGTCTTGGTCCTGGAGTCGTTGCCTTGGATATAGGGATAAGAAGAATCTTCCCTCTCTGTTCCAGAGTAAAATGCTCCTTTCCACAGTGGTGTCCCCTAAAAGGGTGCTGCCCCAACAACAAGCAGTGACTTGTAGTGAACAGTGGCCACTGTTCCCCTTCCCAAGCTTTGTAGTCTCTGGCAGCATCTGGGTTTTGGTCTGTAGGATCCTCCAGTGCTGGGGGAATTGCTAGGATGGCAGTGCAAGAGAGGCGCTTCAGACTGTCTGCCCAGACCAAGCTGTAACAAACAAGCATGCAATCAGAGAATTTTTTTTTTTTTCATCTCTTGACTACTAGGGGAGAGAATATTGTTAAATTGTTTATAATTCTGCAAACAAGGGGCAAAATTCTGTGGCACAAACAGATAATATTTGCAGAGTTTAATTATATCCCTTTGCCAAAAATCGAAGGCCTGAGGTAAACAATATCCTGAGAAGACACTGTAGGAATCTTTTTGTCAGGGAGGGTGTTAGGTGACCAAAATGTAGGCATTATTGCTGCTGTCTATAGTAAAGGTAACGACTGAAGAGCATTTGAAGGACAGGTGGCGCAGTATTGAATCTCTCGTCTTCCTTTTTACTGCCCGGTGAGATTTGCTTAATGTATGTGCTGAGAGGTTGAAATGCTGGACATTTTGATTTTCAGAGTAAGATGTATTTGTGGGTTTTTTTTCCTTATAAAAAACGTGATCATGCCTAAAAGAATTTAAGAGAAAAAATGTGTTGTTCCATCTTAGACTGTATATTACAAAAGCAGTTTATGTGAAAGGAATTAATGTGTGGATTCCTTTAAAAATACTGTGTGCGTTTTTCTTCTTGATCTCATTGTTTTTCTTATAGGCCAAAATGATTTAAACAACGTATACTTACACTCATCTTTTTGTACTGTACTATTTTCTCTCATATGTGGACGCTCAAGGTTGTTTATCCCCAAGGTTAATTCATGTGCTGCTTTTCATGTGATGTTACCATTTGCAAGTATTGGCTTTAGTTCAGAGCAGTTTAATACACTACATCCTCTCTAGGTTACTGTTTGGTATTTAAAGTATGGTAACATTGGCTTTGTCCTTAAAAAAGAAAAATTCAAATGTCTTTCCAATAAAGTTCATTAAACTGTGGTGATGAAAAATGTCTTGCCTTTGAATTCCAGGACTGCAGAAGTAAAAGGAAGGGGTATCACTTGAAATGCACAGGTTAGGAAAGTGAAGCATCCTAAAACTTTAGTGTTTATAGGACAGCATTGTATAGTGTCGCATACCTCCATTTGCTTTGGTGGCTGGTGTATCCATAGCCGTGGAAAGGCATCAGGAATGCTTTTTTTAATATTAGGTAATTATTTCTAGATGTGCTAATTGAAGAAACATGTATATATTTAATGTAAATGAAACTATATGTCCTGCATGATGATACTGTATGAAGATTTCTGTAGTAAGGCTTTTTTAAATCTCATGAATAAATAAAATACGATTATAACTTTCTTGGTTTTCAGTCATTCAGTGTATGTGGAGTAAAAATGATGGGAAATTCTTTAAAAATCTTATGTCTGTCATTCACTTACAAATGCTTTCTAAGACTACAGAATAGAGTAAGGCATTAAATTCTGTACAATTCTGGACTGGTCAGGTGATTGGAAAAAAAGAAATCTTATTTCCTTCTTGTGCGTTTCACCTTTGCAAGAAGGTCCCAGTGTCAGAATCACACTGTAGCTTGTTTGACTCTTCTCTTTTAGTTATCTTGACCACTCCTCATGAAATCAGGTTTTTGCACCAGCTCTCTGATAGGGCGTTGCAGCTTTCAGCCTTTTGTTTGTGACTGTCTCTAGTTATTGGGCAGATCCTAGAAGCAGTAATGCCCAGTTTAGATTCTATATCCATTTATATAGTACATTTTTTGGTTTTTTAAAGATACTGTTTAATGGAAATTTTATAAATAACTGGTCTGTACAGGTTGGAAAGAGATGAAGCTGATCAGGAAGCTAATGCAAATTTTGGGAATGCTAACTGCATTTAGTTACTTGTATTACACACTCAGATTTAACTTTCTTGTGGACATCCACTGGCTGAGAGGGAAAATCTGGATAATATGCTTAAATAGTGGAAGGAGTAGTAATGTTCAGCCAAGGTTATTGGAGTGATCAAAAGCAAAGTTCAATACTGTAACAAGTTTGTTTTAATCTGCCTGTCTTAGGTCATTTTACATAAGTTCTGAGTTATTTTCCTGTAATTGACTTGTGTTTGGTATTTTCATCACAAATTAATATATTACTGGTGTATTTTCTATGCCTGGAATTAGTGCATGTAGGAACATGGTACGGATCAGTTTTCCCAATAGACTTGTGTTCAAGCAGCTTACCCAGTCAAAAAAGTGTCTTGAAATCTTGGGTAGTCACATTACCCTGGACTGACTTTAGATAGAATATTTAGAAATACCTTTCACTGTATCTTATCTCCACAATGATTAATGATGATGATGTATTGCTGTGTAAAGATAAGAGATAAGTGGGTTTCACAAAGTGGAAATCTATCTAACCATTAAAATGGGAAAAAAAGCCTTCAAGATTATTGTTATGTTGTTTAAAAAACTGTAATGCATCTGACAGACTTTTTGTCATTCAAATCATACGCTTTTGTTTTTCTTCATTTGTATCATGAAGCTGTCAAGATCCTAAAACCCTAGCACCCAGCAATCTCTGTGGGTCTAAATGTTGTAAGAATCTTAGTAAAGTACGTCTTGTTGCAGTTTAATAGTAATAAAAATGTTTCATATGGAATTGCTTCTGTTTTTGAGTTGTCCTCTGTGTATGTACTACATAATGCATGTACATTTCAGGGTTTCTGCGGCTGTAATGAACTAATACATTCAAATGCTTGTTGGCCACATTCTTAGTTTTCTTAATTGTCTTCCTGTAACTCTTAAATGCATTATCCACAGTAATTACACTTTCCCTTAACTATTTAATACCAATGTCCTCTGTGATCTAAAGTTTTGTGAAGTATTGTCCTTCTTTTCATTTAATGTATTATTTGTGTGCATGTCATCTTTGCTTGCCAAATGCCAGATCAAACTGCGTTGCCCTAAATTCTGGGATGTCAGTTTCGCTTTTGCACTTGAACATCTGAAGGTTTTTGCTACTTCTTTCATGTGTTTGTGTCTGTTTTCCTTTGATCGCAGGGAAGCTGATTATTCTTGTGGTATTGAGGTGCTGCAGATAAACATCTACTTTGCTGAGATTGATAAAGCATTTCTCTGATCTTTGCATAAACTTCAGTTACACAGCAGGTAGATGCCTGTTTGTTTTTTTAGCAGCTTTTCAGTGAGAAGGTCCAAAGCAGTGATGAACAGAAGAGGTATTCCTGATGTTGTGCAGGGCTTGCGCAGTTGTGTTGTGTTTGCTTAGACATGAGTTTGCTTTAAACTGTTTTTCTCTGTCTGCCAAAGTTGTTTTCACTGAGTTATGTCACTTTTCTTGGCATAAAGATGCCAGTAGCAAACTCCTTGTATTGATGTTTCACTTTTGTTAAATTCATTCCTTTACAGTATGTAAAATGCACCTTTTTGTGTTCCAGTGTTACATGTATGTACTTTTTGATTGGACCAGTTGGAAAAACAATGTTGAACTCAATTTCTTCTAATGATTTAACAGAAGAGATTGTTTCCTGTGCATCATTTAACTTTTTGAGCTCTGTTTTTCCTTACAGGAGTAAACACATGTTTTGTATGGTATTGGACATCCAAATCCTTTTTTCTGGTTTCTGAAAAATCTGGAAACTCTCATATTTCTGTATTTCGAGTACAGAAATAGATGAAATTGCCCAAGCTTTCAAAGTCAACCCCTTCAATAGCTGTTGTTTTGTGAAGTCATTCCTGTGTACTTGCATTTGCCTTCCAAGAGGACTAGTCCATAGAATATGTATTAACTTGGTGTAATATGATGAGCATTTTAGTCTGGGATGTCTTCTGCGTTGGTACTTCGTGCCAGAGCCAGCTGCCTTGCTGGCTTTATGCATGGTAATACATCTGCTTGCACAAAAAGGAAAATGGATTTTATGCCCCATAACCTTACCACCATCAGAGGTGTTGTGCATTCAACCAGTTTAGAAGAAATTATATGATGCCTCATAAATCTAGTTTTCTTTGTTGAATAGTTTCTCTTAGATATGCCTTTTTCCTAGTAATGATTTCAATAAATAAAATGAGTGAGAATTTATCACTTCTACCTGAGATTTTGTTAGTATGGGAAAGGGTGTGTTGGATAAAAATACACAATGCCAGGTGTCAATTTGTGGATGCCACTGTAAAAGCATCTCAAAAAATCTTAAGGAAAATAGTAGTAAGACTACTACAGTTAGTAGAGTTTTGTCTGTTTTGGTGCCAGATGCTAGAGGATGCATTGTGGTTTTGTTTCACTTAGTAAGATCTGCACGTATACCTTGCCCAGTTCAGTGCATGTGAATTATCAAATTACTTGTTTTGTGCCAAGCAGAATCCATCAAGGCTCTTCTTTATTTCAGAAAAATGCTCACTCAAATATTTATAGTTTGAAATTATTTTGCTCATGGGTGTGGTGGAATAGTGAAATTATTCATGTAGCTTCGATCAAAAGAGAAAGATGCAAACATTCCGAAGGTGCTGTGGATGCTTGGGTTTGTAACCACAGCAGGAGTGCTGAAGGGATCCGGGCAGAGCTCAGCTGCCTTCTCGCTTAAGCAATAGATCAAGTGAGAGCTGGAAGAATACTCCAGTTGGAATAAACTAGCCTTGATTGCTGAGTTGGAATAAACTTTCAATATCCAATTATATTGGGAGTAAAATAAACTTAATTTTGAAAGAACTCCAGTCATGTGAAGCAAAAATATTTTCTATGCTCCTAAGTTTGCTGCATGACAGATCACCCAAGAAAGGCCTTTCCTTTTGTCCCAGAAGGGAAAATAGGACAACATTGCAGTGTTTACCCACACATCATTACTGTGATTTTTACATATTTAAAGTTAAGGGATTTAGTTTCCCTTCCCTTGGGAGGGTGGTATCAACAAATGGGAAGCACTTTCCTTTTCGTGTTGCTGGTGACTTGCCTGCGTCTTACCAGTTTTCATTCCCTTGTTTGTGTTGAATGTGTCATCTGTGTGTGTGTGTGTGTGTGTGTGCAGACCCACTGTGTGTCAGGGGAAAGAGACCTCAGGGAGAGGACTGGAATGTGCTGTTTGGCCTCTTAAAATGTTGATAAACAGTGAGCACATTATGGCTTCCAGAATAAATGGTGGATGAGCTAGTTCTCTTTTCCCTCTCCTGAAGGGAAGGGAGAGAGTAGGGCTTTACTTTCATGCCAGTTTCTTGACTTTTGATACCATGCATCAGCCACAGGGCATATTTTCCCCAAATACTTAATGGTCTATTAATAGATGTAAGTATTTACATTATGTTTCCTGGGTTTAGTGGCACTAAGTGCTGTGGTTAGAAGTAAACATGGCACTTTTCAATAGGCAGAGGAAGTGGCTTTAATGGTGCAGTGAAATAAGAGGGTGACCTTCCGTTGGCACAAACGTGTTTTTGATGAGATTCTGGATGGGGATGCTGTATTGCAGGGTTGCGGGCCAGGATGTGTTTCCTGGCTTCTTGAGGCCAGGTTGTGGCACTGAATGAAAATGTTTGAGCACTGCACAGGGAAGAAATTGTTTAGAGAAAGTATTATGGAGAAAGGTTTTTATGGCATTATCAAGTTACAGAACTGATTGAAAATTTGAAACAGAAATAACTGCACACATTGAGGCATTTACAGATAATGGAAATAGCTTGGTTTTCATAATAATTTTTGTATTCTAAGGGCAGTTTTACATCTCTTTCCTGCCTTGCAGTATGCTTTCCCTGTTTTGGGTTGGCCTTTTTTTTTTTTTTTTCCCTCTGAGGTTTTTGTAATCTCTGTTCTTAGACTGCCTTTATCCGGTCTTCTTTAAATTTCGTACAGCCAAAGGATGTCATAAAAAGAGTAAGTAGCCTATCTTTGAATTTTAATATATTTAATCTGTGATGAAGTTGTCCAAATCATGTGTGAATGGAACTGAAAGTCATATTACACAGTACAAGCACATCCGCTTTCGGATCCAATTTTTGTCATAACTGGTTTGTTTGAAGTGCTGAAGATGAACTGAATACTGTAAGGGAAGTCTCATGCAACCACAGTTCCTTGTAATGAGTGCTCCCTAAAGCATGGTGACAAGCTTACAGGCCATGTAGCAACTGAAAAAGTGTTTAAAATAGCACTGTGATTCTCCTGGAAGATCACTACATTCTCTGTTGATGAAAACCCTTTCACTTCATAGGTCTTCTGGTGCCTGCTTGCTGATAATGGTGCATCTGTGCTATTGATAAAATTATACCCTACTAGGATAACTCCTAAGATTTTAGAAGTTGGCTTTTTCACTTTTCTCTCCAATGGTGTTTTCTTCCTTCCCTATTGTAATCCACTCACTCCTGCCTACAAGGTCATAAGGGTGGCCACCTTAGTGAGAGAAACAGTGTCTCTCACTGCTGTCCTCCCTGGTGCTTAGAAAAAGGCATTAAAGGTGGGGTGTAAGATCACAGCAAGCATACAGTATGCTTCTTAGAGTCCCTCAAATTATGGTTACAGGACTTAGAGATGTATCCAGGAGTCTTGGCCGTATCTTCCATATGTACATATTCCCATGCTCTAGCCTGCTTCTTGCTCCAATTTCATAATCACACTCAATAGAGTCATTCTTGCTCTTGGTGCTCCAGCAGAGCTCTCTCCACTCCATTCAGCCTAGGCAGTGGAGGGAGAGAAAAGTGAGATGGAGGAGACAGGGCCCATCACATGGGCTTCAGCAGGAACTGACCTCTCACCAGCCCACCTGCCTCCTGCAGTGGGAGCCCAGAGGGCTGAAGTAGCTCTGCAATTATTCTTGTGGGAGCTGCAGGGGAGGCAGAGAGACCATGAGTAGGAAAAAGGTGGAAAGGAAAATACATTCCATGCTATTTAACCTCTGCTTCAGGCATTACTGTTCAGAAATAGAAAATCACCATATCAAAGGGCTCTTTGAAAATCAAAGGTAACAAAAACAAATAGACTGAGGAATGTTTTCCTAGCTTTCACTGCAGCTCTTGGTTAATGGTGTTGCAGTGTGATATACTTCCTTAAGTTATAGACTTTGAGAAGTAGAGGGGCAAAAATCCTCAAGATGGTTTTCTAATGGCTATTTTGCACTGAAATTAATCCAGATATCTCCTGGTGATGCATGCATCTTCAGAAATTCTGGTCAAAACTAGGATGGTATAAATTAGTACTTGGAAGATGTAATTTTCCTATTCTGGCCGTCAGTCTCAATGGCTGAGAACTGTTGGATCTGATTCTGAGGAGCAATGTTTCAAGCTGTTTATATTATACAGTCCTTCATAAATTTGTACAACTGAAAAATCCCAAGAAAGAAAACTCTTAAAGGAATATGAAAAACTGCTCAGTAGCTAAAAGCTAGCTTTAATTACAATGTTTTAGATTTGAAAGCATTCAGCCACCCCTGTCTGTTTCCAGCTGTGTAATCTTGTCCATTGCTTTGTGCTGTGCCAGAATAAAGCAAATTTGTTCTTGTTGGGTGTCACGTGGTAAAAAAATGTAGTTTCACCGTTGTCTGACAAATGCCAAGTGCTGTTATTAGGGAACAGTGAAATAAATAAATATGCATATTTATTTGCAGGTAGAACTATAGTGACATTCTTTGAGTATACAGTTTGAGGTCTTTGGGAATTTCCTGTGTAGTAGTTTACACAAACTGGTAAGAACTGATGATGTCAGGTTTGTAGAGGAAAAGATTTTCAGTGTGCATCATCTAGCACTGCTTTGAGAAGGTGGGTACAGGATTTGGCCTCTGGTTCTGGATTTAATGAAGCATGTTACACAGGGGCATGAAGTAATCTGCCCCTGAGTCTTCAAATGTTTCATCAGGCACAAGAATCCCTTCGTCTTCTGCTGCTAGCCGACTGTCTCCTCTTGATTCAGAAATGTTCAGTGCATCAATAAAAAAGTACTCAAAGCAAAGACAAAAATACTTCTTTCTTGCCAGTTAGATGATCCTCTTGCCTATGCGTAGAAGCAATATGAAAATGTTTGCTTGCTTATTTGGGAGAACTTAATTTCAAATCTTATTTGTATTCTCAGGTAAGAAGTTTGGATGCTGATCTACTGAAAAAAAAATTTGGGATTTTTTTTGTTTATAGCATTAATGCTCATTGAGGTAGAGAAGACTGGTATAGGTGGCTGTTTGTGATGATACAGCTGTAATTTTCTTTGTCCCACTGCCTGCTAGCCCAGATGAATACATTCTTCCTTCTGCTGTCAGCTGAGGCTTAGAGAGCAGCCTTGTGTGTGTGTAGACCTGTGCTTCCTTCTTCCCAACTTTCTTCTTACAGGCACAGGATGGGATGTGGCTTTTGCTGCATCTCTGACTCCTCCTTGTGCTCTTCCAAAATATTTACTGGTTTCTATTTCTTCAGCCAGGTCAACCTACTCATCCCTCTCCTCTTTTCCCTTTTTGTGGGTAGGCAGGTGTTTCAAGCCTTGACTCTACCTTTTTGATTTGTATCTACATGTGAAACAAAATTCTGGAAGAGTGTAGGATTCCCGTGTAAGTGCTGACTTTCAGCCTGAGTGTTTGGTGATACGGGGCTCCACATTCAGCAGAGCTGCTCTCGGTTGCCACTATCAAATGTGAGCCTTTTCTTGTACAGGTGTGTCCTAAACTTTGTTCTGCCCACAGTTAGTCTGTATAATCAGCCCTGGCAGGAGCTCCACAGTCAGCTGCCTTTGCTGAGAATCCAGCCATGAGTTGCTAAGGTTGATTATGGGTTATTTAGGTCAGAGAGAGAGTCCTCATTCATTGCAAAAGGTATTTATTACAGGAAGCGCAGTCAGTCTCACAAGGGTGAAAAATAACAGTCCGTGCTGTCTTCTTAAATTCTCAGTGTCCTAAGCAGAAGCATAAAGCAGAAGGAGCACGAATAGCAATCTAAGCATCTTCTAAAAGCAGCATTCTTCATAAGCATTCTTCATTCTTCTAAGCGTTCTGTATGAGCATCCCTTGGTATTGTTTGCTGCATCCTATATCCTCTAGCATTCTGCATTCTGTATTTCTCTAGGCATTCTAACAGCATTATATTCTCTGATAATCCAATCAGCTACAAACATGATTCTATAGTGATGTTTTTTGCACCTATCCCTGTTTAGAACAGATGTGTGTATTTCTTACATAAAAGCCTACGCATATAGTTATCGTGTTCCATCTTTCTATCTAACCGTACTGTGCTATGTCTATGTTTTGTCTAAAGGCTCATCAAAGTTATGGAGAACTGTCCTACTGATTTTTAAACTGGAGAAAAGGCACTTGGTCACTGACTAACACAGTTACTATATGTTTTAAGGCACTTTAAAGCATTTTCTACTTGCTAATAACTCAAAGCTAAGCCTTTGCATTTTTCTATGTCTCCGACAATGAGTGTATCTTTCCAGTGAGGCAAGGTTTGTAGACAGATAACCTCTTCCATCTTATTAGACCAACCAGTTACAGTCCAAACAGGGAAGGTTCCTTGCCCATCAGTCTGAAGAAGGAGCAGCTTGGTTCATGATACATGGAAGTGGAGAGGAGAAAAGAACAAAAGTGGATGCATGAGCCTTGAGGTTCTTGAGGCAGCAGCTGGTTCCTGCTCTTACAGACACACAGGATGTTGTGGCCCAGGCTTTTATACTGGGACACAGCACCTGTGATCTTTTACTCTACTGTAATTGTGCTGCAGGGTGACAACCACTTCTCAGGGTAGTTCTGGTCAACTCAGTTCACGTTCTAGAGAAGCACTAGACAAGAGGGTGGGAATGAAAGTTCAGATGTCTAATTTACTTTGAAAAACATTCTAGTGTGGTTTCTGACTTTGCAGGGTGAATATTGCTATTGTTTCAAGAGCTGACTAGGTGAAGTTAAGACACAGCTCTTGGGGTTTAGAACGAAGTGTGGAACCTGTTGGTGGGTTTTGGTTTTTCTGTGCTTACATTTGAAACTATGTTCACCTAATGAGGCAACCTTGGTGAGTCGTTTTATTAACTAGAGTTGTAGTGGTGGAATTCCAGATTAGCAAATGAAAACAAAACTGGTGTAAAAGAGAAATAAATAAAAAAACTCCCAACACAAGCAAAAAATCTTTTTGACATATCTTTCATATCAGTGTTTTGGATGTGTACTTCATGGTTTTTAAAAGTAACTAAACCAAGAGAGAATTGCTGATGTGTATCATCATTGTATGCAGTTTTCAGGTTCCTTGTAAATGCTGCAGTTAGCAATCTTTTGAATGCACTCTTGCAATAATTGCTAAATATTAATCAATTTCTAAGTCTAGTAAGTGCATTTAAGTAGGCAGGCAAGGCCCTTGTTTCATGTACTGCTGTTAATTTGTTCCTAGGTTTTTCACCTAGGTTTGCTCCGTATCGTAAAGATAAATGGCACTACTGGTTAGCTTCCATGGAAAAACATGATGGCACTTTCCTTGTTTGAGACCTTCCGTTGTCAAGGAAAAATATCAGATGAAAGCTTGCTGGAAGAAGTAAAAATGTCAGAAATAACACTTAGCAAGCTTGGATATTTTGTTCTTGATATGGTGGGATTTATGGCTCCAGGCTGTGGGCACCTCTGGAGCTACATGAGCAGGCAGGCATGGTGCTGTGACTCTGTTTGCAGGGACTCTGCTGTGAGAGCTTTCTGCCTTTTCTTTAGTAGAAAGGAATTAAACAGTGTCAAGTGTATTGTATCACTAAAGCAGTGGCAGCTTTGCTGTTTTTCTCTAAGATTTTTCTGGAGGATGCCAGAGTTAGGAGAGATTAAGAGATCCTGCTGCCACCTACAGCATCAGCAATTACCAGATCTGTTCCGAGCACATGCATGCTGTCCTTCAGTATTTCAGGATTTAAGTTACTAAGATAGGGATATGCAGTAGTTATCGGAATAGCTTTTCTCTTAGTTAGTTGAGCTGTGGTTCTCATTGGGAGCCATAACTGGAACCCACTGTCAGAGCCTTACATGCCCAAGGGCAGATTTTTTTCAGCAAATTTGAGGGGAAGGGAATTTGAGACCAAGTACAACTGCTTGGTTTCAGATTTAAGAGCTTTCAAAGTAATTATAAAAATGTTCTTGTTATTTAGCTTTGTTTTATTTGACTTGACAAAAAGTTCAGTGCAATATAGGTACTGGAGAGGAGTAAGGTCATTTTTAAGTGTTATGTAAAACATCTTTAGGTTCCTTTGCCTTTGAAAATAGGATTTCTTTTAAACTCCTGTACAGATTGCCTGCTAAGTATAGAGAACTATCAGCTCTTAACACTTTGCTTGTAGCATGAGGGTGTTTGCTTTTTAAAATGGCTGGCAGAACAAATTGCAGACAGGAGGAGTGAGGGTTTTTTTTTATACAGCACAGACATGTAGGAGATGGAAAGTTAAACTTTGGAACAGTAAATTATTGAGAAAGGTGGAGATTTTCCTTACTATTTTCATGTCTCGTCTTTTAAAATACAGTGAGATGAAAGGTGTTGTAGCTTCGTTTGACTGACAGAATGAGAGTCGTAGTCAAAAGTGTTTTGGTAGAGGAAGTTTTTAACCTGTGTCCTCATACATGTGTGTGGAGGCAGGGGGTGGACTACAGAGCAGTATGTGTCGGCAAGGATAGTATGAACAGCCCACTTTATTTTAGGAAGAGTTGGAAAGAATAGATATGAAACTAGATTTTTTTGAGAAGGAACATAAAGCTGAAGGTAGCTGTCTCCCTTGGAGTCCTGAATACTTAGGGAAGAAATTGTAACCTCAGCAAAGGCAAATCATGTGCTTGATTTCAGGGAGTTGAGGAGATGTGAGGTCTCTACAGTTCAGAGCTGAGACACTGAGCATCCACATGTCTTGTGGATGGACCTTGTGTTAGTGTATAAGCAGCTGTGAGGCAGCATGGAATTAACCCCAACTTATTGGCAATGATGGAAAGCTTTCAGTTTCAAAAACCTCTCTGTTTGAAATATGTCATGAAAATGTTAGTAATCGGATTTTTATGCCTTTTTTAACACTATTGTAGCCTAAAGCATGACTGACATGAACCATAGTTGGGGTAGCATGCCCAGGATTGACAGCTCTGATTCAGTAGTAAGAAAAGAATCCATTTTTTCTTCATTTTTTTTCTGTAGAAGCTTCTAGGTTCTTCTGAAAACAAACAAGGTCTCTGCTTAAGGTATACTTGGGTAAGTTCTGGCAAGTTATTCAGTGATTTTTCTGTGCAGCTGCCTGTTCTCTGAAGAACATTGTCCATGAGGGGAAAATGGTAGGAAGCTCACACTGATGTCTTTTGTGGGAACTACAGAAAAGGGTATTATTTAGTGCTTTTTACATGTAGTATGTTCCTTTGGTAGCTGATGCTACCAAGACATGGGTACTCTACTCATTATTACTCTATTCATTTATAGGTTGAAGTCATTAACTCATGATATTTGTTCTGATGTTTCCCTTTCTACTTAGCTTACTTATTGAGGTTTGAGTTCTGCGAGAAGACAACGTTTGCTAATCAGTTACTGTGACTTGATCTCTTAGAAAGGTATAGAGCTCTCCAGTCACTGAAATTTTTAAAAGAAAAATAAAAAAGGTGTGGGACAGGGAGAGGAGACAAGACATTGGATTACAGGTGGGTGTTTTGTTTTTAGAGATGCTGACTTAAAAGCAAGAATGAAGCTCATCATTTTACTGAAGCTCTGAAAAACTACGGAAAATAATAAGACACTTAAGCTAAAATTGAGCAAATCCATACGTAATAAAGAATGACATACATAAGTTAAAAAATAAACTGGGTCCATATACATTCTTATTCTGTGAAGAAATGTCATTATTAGAGAGTAACTCATCGATTTTCATTGTAGTCCTGTTATATATTTCTTTATAAATGTAATAACATGAGGGTTTGGCGTATTGATTTTTTCTTTCCTTTAGTCAAATCTATGCATTTATGAGAAGATCTTTTAAAAAGAGCATCCTGCTTCTGTTAGATGATCCTGGAAAAGAAAATCAATGTATGAGGTTGCATACTGGAACATCAACTAGATGCATTGAGTTAGTAATCTTTAATCCTGCTTGTAAACAGAAAGAAAAGTGCTGTTCCGTTAGACAATTTTTTTGTTACTGTTTGTTATTTTTTTATCTTCTGATAACAGATTTAACTTCTGCAGTTTTTATCTGTGTGTGTGTGTATATATATGTATGTATGTATATGTATACATAAGAGTTTTTCTGAAGTGTCCTGTATTTATTTGTAGTTTTCATAGAATTCTTCTACACAGAGTCACAGGAAGGAAAAAGGTGTGCATCCCTTTGGTTCGGTGGGGTTTATTATCATGATGGGAAAAAGAATAATGGGATTAAGATTAAGTAAAGGTCAAGAATTTTATGTTGGCATTACTGCACTGCTGTTGTTTTCTTGTGACCTTTTGCAAGCATCGCTCTTGCTGTGCTTTCATTAAGCTACAAAAATGCTGAACTCTCTTCGGGTTTGTTTCTTATCTCTAGGGTTAACAGGGCATGAGCGCTGTCTGTTTCATGCTGCTCTGAGCATTCAGCTTGAGCAAGTGCTGAACCTGGAAGTGTATATTGAAAAGCTGGTACTATTACTGTGTTAATTTGTTGAAACTCTGCTGAACAGTACCTGCTAATGAACATTTACACAGGTTTGTCACTGGGGAAAATATGTTGTCAAGTGCAGATTTGTCAGTGTTACATCAGGAACTGGGTTCACTTGATCTATTTTAGGCATTCTGCTTAAATGTTTCAGTTCTGATGAAATCAATTTTGAGGTTGTTTTATCTCTTTAGCAGTCCAAGGAGATAATGATGAAATTAAATACCTAGTATTTCAGTTCCTTTGCTAAGATGCTTTAGCTGGTTTCTTCCATTCTTCTCAGTCCTGCTGTTCTGTCCTTTCATTCCCTTGAGGTCTTTTCCTCCGACAGTGTAGAAGTGCTGCCTTCATTCAGGAACCCAATGGCTGATGGTGCTGTGTGAAGTAATATGTAATGGAATTGAAAAATATGGGCTTTAGATAGTCTAATTGTTAGAAACCGTGATTTTAGGGTGTACTCTTTTAAAAGCCTTTGATCCTTGGCTGAAAAGTCATCATTAAATGTCCCTTCCCTGAAGGGATCTGTGTTCAGCTGCTTAATGTTCTTCATTTGCCATCAATAAAAATGTAGAATTTTGACATTCCACCCCCCAAGAAAGAAAAGTTTAAATAAAAACTTCCTCCTCAGCTATTACATGTGTACTGTCACTTTTCAGCTGTTAATAAGCAGGCAAATGAAGATAGTTGGTATTTTGAAAATACCTGTAGAAAATCCTGCCATTCCCTGTATGTGCCCTAATGCCTCACTGGCGGGAGAGTGCACAAATTGCGTTACTGTGCACAATTAGGTTCTCTGCAGGATTTCGTCTGACAACTGTCTACCCTGGTTCTCTTGGGCTCCCTGTGAGCAGAGTGGAATAGGCACTTCTAAATTCCTCCCTCAGGAGGAGGTGACATGTCTGAGAAGTACCCCAGCTCTCTGGAAAGTGAGTGAGAGGGAAGTTGAGAGCTGCTGGTTCTCAGAGGTGCAGCTGAAGTTAGGCTGAATCTCACCCTTCCTGGTACACTAGATGCTGTACCTGTCCCAATGTAGTGCTCTGTAACTGAGAAAACAATTTGTGGCTGCCATCCACTTCATGGTATGCTGACAGCTGTAGCAGTTGTTTTACTCCGCACTGCTCAGGCTTTGAGGATGCTCAAGAGGCACAGGAGGGCCGATTATGGCCCCTTTGTGCACTGTTGAAGCTGCTGCCTGCGTGCCCAGAGGCAGGAAACTGGGTGTTCTTTACGAGTCAGGTTTACCATTTTTGTTGCAAAGGTTAAGTGCCAGTCTGCTCTGACATTCTCCTGTCTGTAGCAGTGTGTTGCTACTGCTTGGCAATTCATGGAGCCACAGCTCAGCCAGGGCCTTTCTCAGAAACCTTTCACTGACTCACAAAGATGGGACTTTTCCAGTGGTAGCAGTTTGTTCCAAGCTGCTGTCTTCCTCAGTACACCTATGGCCTTTCCTGGTGTGTGACTTGAAATGGCCCATCTAGGCAAGGGAAAGCTGCTTGTGATCCGTGTGACTTGTGTGATGAGCAGGATGTGGCCAGGAGGCTGTTGGTTTGGTACCACTGACTTGGTGGTTGGTAATCATTCAAACCACTTATCACTTTATTTAAATCTCTTCTTCATTTAAGAAGGCAGGCAAATTTCATAGCATGTTCTATTTCAATCATAGATGTGTTGATGTGTCATGAAAATATTTGTCATGCTCTTGCTTCTCTGGCTCTGAAAGCTTATTTTAATCATCAAAAAATTAGTTCCGTATATACTGTATATCACTATAACCTTTGACCATTGAGGTTACAACATGTGCCACTTAAGCAAACACTGTTTGTGGTGTTTTAGCTTTTTGTAATATAGCAATTAGCAATGTGGATAGAGGTTATGAGAATTGCCAATCCCTGTTTTAGAGAAGTCTATGTAAGGTAAACTCATATATACATGGATTCCTGTGAAGTTTATCATTCAGCAAAGCATTTGAGATGAGGTTTGAAAGTATATATAAAAAAACCCCCAAAATTGTGAAGCTTCAGGCTTTTTATTTGAGTTTTGTTTTGATTATACAAATTGTTTATCCATGTAGGGTATTTTTACTGATAAATTGAGAGTAGTCATGAAGACTAAGACTTAACATACTGTATTAATTCTGTTTATTGGACCTTGATATTGGATACATATTTTGCTTATTATGTGCTTCCTGGTGAATGTAAGATTACTTTCCAGATACAACTGGAAGGTCACAGACTTAGCAGGCTGTGTAGCCCCCTGCTTTGGAGATGGAGCCATTACTGATGCTCCAAAACTCTGGATAAATGAAACCTCTTTTTCTGCATCATTTGCTAGATACAGGTAGTATTTAATCTTTGACCAGTTCTCCTGCCAGAGCTGCCTTATGTAATTTTTAATGCCTTATTACTATTATAACTATAATCACTGGGGGACGGGGACTACCTTTTATCTTGTGATTCTAATGCATAGTGCAAGTCTGAGTGAAATATTAAAGACTTTGTGCATTTTTTTCCTACAATAAAAAGGAATATTTTTTTCTCCCAAAGGAAAAACAAAGCATATCAAAATAGTATTTTGTTCGAACCCTTAAAACATGGTTAAACAGCAGAGTAAAGGACTATATTGAAAAGAAAGGAACAAGGGGGAAATATATCCAAACGAGACCATGGAAGAGAGCATAATCTCTGGAAAGTTAAATTTTAAAATTGCAAGACAAATATTTTTGAGAAGCAAACTGGCAAAGACATAAAAAGAACAGGCAACATGTCACCCTTTGTACAGATCCTGCCAGACTTTGTGGTAGGTTGCTAAATGGTCCGTGTGTGAAAGGAACAGTCAAAAAACATAAGGCTGTATCACTGAAGCTTAGTTACTTGCTTTGGTGTTCTGTGTGGAGCTTAGGGGTGTTTCTTGTTCAAGTCTTTCTTAAAATGGAATGTACCTTAATCTATTGCTTTAATTATATTTGATGCTAGAGGAAACTTGCCTTAATGCAAAGGTTTAAAAACTCTGTGGAACTGAAGAATGAAAAACGGAAGTTTTCAAGCATAAAACTGAGTAGGTGAAATATGATACACTGGGAAGAGCCTATGAGCTTTCTGTAAGGGAATATATTTTGTACAATTGGGCTTCTCACAATAGGTCAGCAAATAGGCAAGGTGGAATGATTCAGGAGAAGGAGTATGCTGGGCTTTTCTAAAAGATGTTTGTAGAAACCTTCATTAAAGACACTAGACATCTTGAAAGCTCTTTACTATCTGGTGATTTCATGATTGATGTGATAAAATGTGTGAATACTCTGATGGTGTTTCCTGTTGCTAAGATTTTAAGAATAGTCATGTAAAGAGGAGGTACCAAATTTTGTTAGAAAAATGACTACCAAGTAACTGAGCAGTAAATGACAGATAAATTTCAGTGTCCGTTGATACAGGTATATGTCAGGAATAATGCCCATGGGAGACAATTTATAAACAATGAGGTATTTTGAATTACCCAGTTATACTGGAGAAGACAGTCTTGGAGGAGGGCCAGTTTGTGGGGGTGACAGCCTTCCCTGCAGAAAGTCCCTGAGCTTGTGAGGATGAGTTTGGCTGGGATCTTCTCAGATCCTGTGCCCTCACAGTTAGTGAAGCTGCCTGTAGTTTGGAAAAGTCTTTTGTTCTGAGTATTATTAATAATCATTCAGAAGCTGGTTTTCTGTGGAGGTTTTCTATGCAATACATGTGAGTGAAGCTTTTTTTTTAAGGGTTTGTGATAGAAGTATTTCCTAAATATGCTGTATGATTTATTCTTAGAGAGAAACTCTATTGGTCATGTTAGAACTATTGATGTTAATTTTAAATAATTTAAAAAAACTTGATCTCTCTACAGAATTTGGCATATGTGAAAAGATTGCCTATTATAAATGCCTTTAGCCATTGTTTGCACTGTGACATTTCAAATCTATTTGAAAGGTAACTTTCTGCAGAATATTTGGAACAAGGAAAACTTTGTCAAGCCTGTCTCTTGTAATATCTACAGGTCTACTCTGTATTTTCTGCTTTTTTTCTTGTACAGATTAAGCATCCCATTTCATAAATATGTAGCCATAGTGTTGGCTTGCAGAGATTTTCAATTATCTGTTAAAGGTAGGAGTAATTTTGAGAATGAAGATTTAATTATATAGAGAGTATAGTCTTTTTTTCCTTATTCAATATTTTCTGTTTTAATCAGATATAAATGTAATCCTCCATACCAAAATGAATTCTTTATTATTGGTTTATGTTCAAAGGGACTTTTAAAGTTGTCTTTTAAAATCCTAGGGTGGTTTTAATCAAGATTAAACAACTTTCTTTTTCCAGAAGCCAGAATTTTTTTGGTTTTTGAAGATGATGATGTTATTATTAATAGTTTGTCTCAAAACATCTGCAGTAATGTTGTTTCTAGAACATACATTGTCTGGTGCTTCTGAGCAGAAAAGCATGTTACTGTAGATGATCTTGTATTGTGTGATGGTATAAAGTCAAGTCAGTGTTCTTGGATCCTGTTTTTGCTTTAGAAGGCTATTTATTCTTACTGTGTTGACATTTTAAATAAGGTAAATGGTGTTTCTGATGGAGTTCAAATAGCATGGCTTTCACTGTAAATGAGCCAGTTCTTAATGAAGTTCCAAGATAAGTGTAGCTAATTTATTGAAGTCATAACACCATCCAACATTTCCATTTTCCATTCTTGATTCCCCTCTTATAAGTTTCCTGCATGTAAATTTGCACGCATTTCTTCGTGCATGCTTTTTCTCCGTCTCTCACCTTCAGGAATGCAATCACAGTATTGTATTTGCTTGTGTTTCATCCTTGTCAAAACGTCCACATCTTTATCTCCTCTCTGTACTGTTATGTATGCCCTGGTTGTCCAGAACTGGTCTCCACAAAGGAAAGCAATTCATGCATGGCTCTATTGGTTTCAAGTTCAGATCAAGAGCATTGCTTGGCTGTGCTGCAAATCTACGTGCTTTCTTTAAATTTTGAACTGTGTTTGATGAAGCAGTATCTTATTGAAGTCTCATTCTTACGTGTCTTGTTTTTCCTTCAAATAGCTGTGTAGGGTACAGAAATTAGCTTCTAATTCTTACATCAGTTGGACAGGATTGGAGAACAGTCTAAAATGCTGGCGTCCCTGATTGCATTTTTGCTTGTTTTGTGAATGCCTGTTCAGTCAAGACAAGGAGAAAGGGAGATCCCTTCCCTGCTTTGCCACATCCCAGGCGACAGCACTTTGCTCCTTCTTGGTGGTGTATCCCATGTCTCCCTATGAAGCCCTGAGATAGCCTTCTGCCCTGGTTCCTTGAGCTTGGCTATTATGCCTATTTTGACTAACCTCAGCCTAAAGCTGTACAGCCTGCTTTGTCTAAGTTTGGCTCATTTCATGATGATGCAGACTATTTCTTGTGCTTTTCTTTTTTGTCTCACAGAAGAATTACTGTTAACAACATTCAAAGGTACAGTGATATCAAAGAACTGAAGTTTTGACCCTTCAAAAGGGCACAGTGCTCTGAACCCCTCTAGGCCTCTGGGATGTGCACATTAAGGGAATTTTCACTGGATTACTCTCAAAGATTGACTGGCTTTGTAAAGTATTCTGAACGAGGGCTTGAGTGACTGCAGAGAATACAGACTAGAATTTTAAGAGCATATAGTTAACTCCTCATAATACCCTAACTTTGTCTTCCCATGTACACTATTTGCTTCTGTTTTTCTTTTTAAAAGCTTTTTTTGCCTCTGGAGGCTTTCAGAGTGATGCTCTTTCTTCCCTAGGTTCCACATGCCAAAATAGTTAGCTCGGTCTGGATTTTGTTGTGTGCAGATGATGGAGGATGCTGCTGCTTTATTAATGTGCTCCTCAGTGTTCTCAAACAGATGAGATAAATAAGTAAAATTAAATGGTCTCAGTTGCTCCAAGTAAAAGCCCTTCCTGCTTGCCCTGCACAGAGCCATCTGCGCTCTTGATTTTGATTCACACAATGATGTTCTTAAGCAAAGACCAGGGCAGTGATTGTCCCCCTGTACTTGGCACTGGTGAGGCTGCACCTCAACTTCTGTGTCCATTTCCGGAGCCCTCACTACAAGAAAGACTTTGAGGGGCTCTGGAGCTTGTCCAGAGAAGGGCAGCAGGGCTGGGGAAGGGTCTGGAGAGTGAGTCAGTGAGGAGCAGCTGGCTCTCTTTAGCCTGGAGGAAAGGGAGCTCAGGGGAGACCTTATCACTCTCTAAAACTCCTGAAAGGAGGTTGTAGTCAGGTGGGGGTCAGATTCTTCTCGCAGGCAACCAGTGACAGAAGTAGAGTTCAAGCTGTGTCAGGGGAGGTTCAGGTTAGGTATTAGGAAGAATTTCTTCACTGAAAGGGTTTTCAAGCATTGGAATGGGCTCTCTCATGAAGTAGTGAAGTCATCACCCCTGGATGTGTTCAGAAATGACTGGATTAGTTAACACGGTGGTATTCAGTCAAAGATTGGATTCAGTGATCTTGGAGTCTTTTCTAACCTGAACAATTTTATGATTCAATGAAAAGGGCATACTTTTGGATGGATAAAGTTGAAATACTGTAGCACATTTAATAGTCTGAAAGAAGCTAGTTGTCATACTCAGGCACAGCATTGTATTTAAGTGTGTGATTAATTAAATAAATTCAAGCATTAAAACAATCTCAAATCAGGGACATCAGGTTGTGTGACTTAGGTGTAAACTTCCCGAATTTAGGCGGGTCAGCACTCACCTCTTAGCTTTAAAGAGCTGTCACCTGTGATGTCACCTCCCTCCCACGTGTCAGACAGCTGCCTGCTTCACCTGCACAACCACTCCAAGGCGGGGGTGATGGTGCAGAAGTGCTGTGGGGTTGGGTGTGCTGCTTGGGGTGTCTTTTACTGTCCTTGCACTAGCAGTGCAGGTGGCCCTCCCACACTTCTCTGCCTTGCCCAGTCAGGGTACAGTCACCTTTCCGGGGCAGGCAAGAAGGTGAGGGATCTGCTGTGCTTTTGTGCAAATGTAAAATAGAAATCCCCAAATGGGATCTGCTGCTTGCAGGCTTGAGCTATTTTGGTTAGGCATACTCTGAATTGTGTATACCTACACACACATAATTTAGTAATTCTGTTCCCAAGGCCAAATATTTCCACTTGAAGCTGTTTTGGTACAGTGAGTAGGATGAAAATTTTCTTACTAAGCCTTTAAAAGTAGTCAGAAAACAACCCAGTATTTTCAAATACCACGCTTGAGTGTGTGACAGACTTGCTGGGTGAGTAATCTACATGAGTTATCCATAGCGTACTCATCACCTTGGTATTGGAGTACTAAATCGTGTGCTGTCGACTCATAGACTCTGTAGGGACTCTGATGGCTTGTTCTGTTCTTTGCTTCTCAGGTGCCAGCAGCCCTGCAGCGTAGCTGCACACTGCTGGGACATTATATTGAGTAGGTAATTCTTCCAAATACATTTCAGAGGGGCAGTCTTAACGTGAGCCTTGCTGCAGCAATGTGGAGGTGTTTCCAGCTGTCACAGGCAGCAAGCCAGTCCTCGTTGAGACACAGCCTTGCATGTGGCTGTTAATGGATTTCTGCACCTGCACAGAGCCCTCCTGATTGTGGCTGGGAGAATCCAACTGCACGTATCCATTACAGGATAAAAGCATATAGCATCTTATCCTATAGGCCTCCCTCACTCCTGGAGCACATCTGATATGTCAGGTCTACAATGTTAGTAAGTATTTTTTTGCTGTAGAGGTTTAAAAGCAGAGCTGTGATACTTCAGGCTGCAACTACTTACAAAATCCCATAATTATGTCTTGGCATGGTAATATCTTAATTTCTTTTAAATAAATTGACTCCCCAGGAAAAGCTGTTATACTGAGAATGAGTTTCGTTTGTCATTTACAAATAAGTGAATTTCATAACAGCTTGAATGCCTTATGTTGAGCTGCTTATTTCTGATTTAATGAATAATAGAAGAACTGGAGGACACGTCGTGGTGGGTTTTTTGTTGTTTTTTTAATTGCATAATTTGAGAAACCCAATAGATTTTAATAATTATAAAGTAAAAGACAAGCTCTTGTTGCACAAATCAGTATCCCATATGTTGTTAAACAAAGAGGTGTGATCCACACTTCCTCAAGCCAGTTGACTAGGGCATATATCTAAAATTATGAAGATCCATTCCACTTGTAAAAAATTGGGTATTTTTGTATGGAAATTAGATTGAGCACCAGAAGGCAGTTATCAAAAATACCATTTGCTTGGTTGCTGTAAGCTGGCCCAGTTCCTCTCCTGTGGCTTGGATCTTGAAATGAAAGCAATGCAGTTAGTTCTCACACTGCTGTGGTTCAAATCAGATATGTGGCTATGCTTATTATCACTACTTAAATGCGCCTGGTTTTGATTGCCCTATTGCCCTAGGAAAATGATGCCCCAATATGTTGGTTATTTTTGTTACTGAATTTGAAGCTGCTGTAGCATAGAAGCAATAGCATCCAAATGATCTCCTCAGCTATAATTATGTATAGTAGATGAGAGCCTAGTACTACTCAACTGCAAAAGGGAATTTGTTCTGAAATTGACTGTAAAGTGCTATGAAAACTTTCCTTTAGCAAAGAAGCAATTTTCTTCTTAAAGTACAGTGTGCAGGGTCACTCCAAATTAGCCACATTAAGGTAATCACAATATTCACCAAGTAAAACCAATGTATGTTTTGTGTACAGATGCTCAGGGGCATCCTTTTTTGTTGAAATGATGGCTGCAGGACTAGTAACTGAAAGAACTCTTTTGTTTTGGGTGGGTTTTTTGGTGTGGGTTTTTTTGTTGCCTTTTAAAAAAATTTTTATTCTGATGTTATTTATAAAGAAGGAGCAGATCTGCAAAGTTGACTGTGTTCCTTCATCTTGCTTTCAGTGATGTAGTGCAATAATGGCCTTTTAATTGGCCTGTAAGTTGGGACTCTGCTATGTGTGTCTTCTGCTCACTGAACCAATAATAAGCTCCCTAAATTGTTCTGCTCGCTCAGTTCTCTCAACTGACAAGAAAAGCCTGCAGCACCCGCAGCCTGCCCGCAAGGACTCTCCAGCTATTCCCCTCTCCTGATCCCATTTATCAGGGAGAAGTTTTTTTACATCTTTACAAAGCTTTTCTACTCAAGCAAGCCTGTCGCCCTCAGTTTCTGAGTGTTGCATTGAAGTGGCTGTGGTACCCAAGATGTACTTTGAAAACTGGTGTATGAAGTAGAAATTATGGTTGTTTTGTCTGTGTAGTATGATAAGATGTTGTTTAGAAGGTGGCAAATAAGGCTTTAAAGGTTGAAAGCAGAAAGATTTGAGGACTCAGAAATTGTGACTTTGCAGAATTAAATGTCTTTGTAGATGAGTATAGGTGGAGTGAAAAAGGGAAGAAATATTCCTTAAAGGGGGTTCAGAGACTGTCAAGTCAAAACAGTTTTAGGCAAGGATGAGAAAGTGAGATGGTTTTCCAGTATATCATAGTTATAAACCTACTGGTTCGTTATTTCTGAATGACGATGTAATGGTTTCCATTTATAATTTCAAAGTTGTTATCAGTGATCTTTCTATTGAAAGAAATACACTGAACATTTTAGAAAGGAATACATATTGGACTTGCTGGTTGTATAAGTAGACTCAAACAATTCTTCTGTCCAAGAAGGCAATGAACAAACTTGGGAAGATCAATTTGAAGTTAAGGTTATAGTTCTTGCACTTAAAAAAAAAAGAAAGTCGTCCGCACCTTTCTACCTCTCATGGAAAACATAACACCAGAGTTAGAATTCTGAGTAATGCCACAAGATAAGCCAGCTTTAGTCATAATAAAAAGGATGCCCAGTACGTCATCCATGTATCCTTGAATCCTTTTAGATAAAAACATACTGATGTTGTTCTAGTTTGGGTCAGGTCATCGCAAGGATATTCAGATATGCAAGATACTTGCAGATTACTTCTGTATCATGTTGGGTGTGTGTTAAGTTGTAAGAACTAATCAGAAGTACTATGTAAAAACTAACATTCAGTCTTTGCTTTCAGGTAGTTTTGGTGTACTAGCATTGCTTTCAAATTTTTAAAACTTCATTTTTAGCCTTTCCTTGTTCCTTAAGCAGTCAAATATCAATGCTTATATACACCTGAAGTGTGAGGCAAGGCTTGCAGAAAACACTTAAATTTCACTTTTTCTTCTGATTGCCACATTCCCTTTAGCCAAACCATTTCAATTGATTTTGCAGAGATGGTGTTATTATTCCCTTTTAATAGCTTTAACTGTTACAGTTACAAGAGAATTATTTATTGAAAAGTGTTTAACTGGGTATAACAAATTAATGTTCTTTCAAATATCCTCCTGTATACATTTTGCTTAAGATATGACTTGGAAGTTTTAAAATAGAGGCATATGTGTATTTTAGAATCCAACAGAATTTGGTTTTATGGAAGTGAGATATTGACATATTAGTGTGCACTTTTTATATAGGAAATCATGTAATCTAGAATTTTGAGGCATAACATTCCTCAATGTTTCTAAAAGCCATGATGATTTAGGATCAGTTTGGATTTCAATTTTGTAGCTGAATAATAATCCCTCAGTGAAGTTTGAATCATGGGGGGATCATAAGAAGAAACTGAAAAGCTCTATATTGGAAGCTCTATATTGACATCTGGATACTGATCAATAACTGACATTTTTTCATTGAATATTTCTGGACTAATTTGGTTCAAAAACAAAAATAGACCTATTTTCCCAGTCAGTTGAGTACAAAACATGTTTCTGATTCTTGTCAGGAAGCATCTAGATGAAGTTCCTAAAACGTGAGCTTTAAAGTATTTATATTTTAATACTGTATAATTCATTTGTTTGCACTGATCATCTGCTTTCTTCTATTGGAAATCAGAGGGACTCAGTGTAAGGTACACTGGAGAAAATGATGCTTGCACTTGTCGATAGTACCTAAACTAGTCAGCTACTGTAAGGACACCAGCGTTCTTTTCTACTGTCATTTTAAGTCTGTCCTGTCTTAATACTGATGGGAAAAACAGCGGTATACTTTTGTGTTATGTTACAAACCTGCAAAAATACAAGAATTCTTTGACTTAAAATTAGCACAATTGGCTCAGATCATTTTGATGCTCCTGACTAGGCTGCTGTCCTGCTTACAATATTCCAGGACCCCGTGGCAGGTCTGTTTTTAGAGTTTTAGAAGGAGAGGAACATCTACCTCTCGTTTCTGCCCTTTCACCTGTACTGCAGCCTGGTCTTCTGCTCACATCTTTCTTCTGCCCCTCTGGGTATCAGCAGGCACTTGTTTTTATTTTTCTGTTCTTCCTGTTGGAGACCAGGCATTCAACCTGGAGAAGAGAAGGAGGACCTCATCACCGTATTCCAATACTTAAAGGATAGCTACAAAGAGAATGGAAGCTGTGTCTTCACAAGTAGCCACATGGAGAAAGCAGAAAGGAATGGTACTAGGAGTGGCTTTACCTCGATAAAAGAAATACATTTTTTTACAGTGACAATAATCACTGTAACAACCTCCTGAGTGTCATGGTAGAGGCCTTACTACTGGATGTTTTCAAGATTGGGTTGGACAAGATGTTAGATAATCTCATTTGGGCTCCCTCTCCCATGGAAGATTGGACCAGATGATCTTCTGAGGTCCTTTTCTCTCTGGGCAGTGCTGTGGTTGTATGAACCTACAACCCTTCAGAGCACAAGCTCTAGAAAGCAACAAGAAAATTACCTATTTACAGTACCAAAACTGAAGTTTCAGAGTAAGAGCTGATGTGTGGTTTTTGTAAGGAAAGCCCGTGTATGGTTTCTCTGTGAGGCCTGAAGCTGCTGTAGGCTAGGAGCACCAGCCCCATGGCTGGCAGAGGTTGTGGCAAAGCCCATGGGAGTGTCCAAACCACCTCCCCCTGTGAATGGTGTGGCTGGGTGCTGGTCCTGAAAAATGTCTGTTTTCTGGCTGCAGGATTCTCAAGCTTCCCTAAACAGCGAGCACGTGTAGGGTGTGTGGGTTTGCTTGCAGCTGCTGTGCTGGAGAGTGCCAGCCACCTCTGACAGCAGAGTGCTGCTGGCACTTACTCTGCCAAGGATGTCAGGTCAGCCCTGGTAATCCCTCAGGAGCTTCCTGGGGCAGTTTGTGAATCAGGGGACATGTATGTGATGGTGGGGTGCAGGACAGTTGTGCTGAAGGCTGCAGGAACAGTGTGCTGGATGTGACAGATGGCAATCTGAGGGGTAAGGTTTTGAGGTGAGGCAAGAGCTCATGCACATTTGTGGTGAGAAGTGGGGAGGTATGGGGCATACCAGAGAAGGGGTGTATATGCAGAGGCAGGGCCTGAAAGCAGGGAGCTGGTTTTGGTATAACTTGAATGATTTCAAAAAAGAAGGGGAAAATTAGGGAGAGGACATCTTTACCTATTTCTTGTTCTCTCTTTAATTGTAAGAGAGGAAAGCTGCTTAGAATGAGGAGAAACTGCAGAACTCAGCATACTGGTACTCTGTACAACCAAACTCCATAAAGGTGGAAACAGGTAATGATCCTAGTAACACTGAAGTATCTTCTCATACTTGTATTTCTCAGGTGTATATAAATACAACTCGTTTTCTTTGCTAAATAAGGTCTAAAAATAAACATAGGTTAGCACTCACCATCACTGAAGCTTAATATGTGTCTTGTTCTTTACACATCAGAATTCTTAACATGGCTATAACATGCTCAGTGCTGTGCCCCTTTGGCCGATTCCCGGTCTGCCTTGCCCAAGGAGGTTGTGGCAATAGTTTTTTCATTGATATTTGAGAGAACTTTCCTGGTCTTAAGACTATTTCCAAGCTAGCATGCTCACCAGTTTTCAAGTTTGACAAGCTGCCATGAGATCTCCAATGAATAAACAAACACAAGAGGTGTCTGAAAAGATAGGTGTTCACACAACACTACTATTTATCACTCTTCTTATAGAAAACTGTTCCAGTTTTCATGGTTTTTGTTTTTCAATTTCTGTCCTCCCACTTTGACCATACATATGTATGTAGGAGGAATCTTATCTATCTAGTCACATATAAATATTTTCTAAATCTTACTGTTTACTCTTCATGCTGTAAATCAATCTAAAATGGCTGAGTAAGAGCTAATCCAGTCTTTGGCTCTTCATATAACTTCCGATAAAACTCTACCATCAAGAAAAGTAATCTTGAATTAATTATGTTTTTGCCTAGAAAGACAGTATTTACAGAGTGCTACTCACTGATTCTTCTGTAGAAGTTAGCTTTGTATAAATCACAGTAATCGACCTATTAATTTTTCACAAAGTGTGGGAAGTGCTTAGAAAAAACCTGCATCCACTTCCAGTGAGGGGAAGGAAGCTCAATTGCCAACATCACTATCTGGAGACGTCTTTGTGCAAAGTAATTTTGAGTGCAACTGAATAGCCTCTATTCATATACTTTTTATATTCATGAGAGGAGGGAAACATACATGATCTCTTCAAATACTGTTTAGGAATGTTATCTTTGAGATTATCATGCTGTTTGCTTAAGTGGTTGTCAGAAACATCCTTAAGAGCTCCTCTTCAACAGAGAGAAGGAAATCATTGTGGCTTGTCTGCGGCAGTGGCAGTTATAGACAAGACTCAGGAGAGGCTGTACTTTACTTTTTATTCAAAATAAACCCTGCAGAGTGTTTTCTGAAAACAACTCTTAGTGCTGGCTGTGGTATTACAGTTGAAAAGAAGAATGATTTTGTTTCCCTGCTGTTGTTTTTCTCAGCTGCACTGTGCAGGATATTGTCTCCCATCTGGCTAGATCTTTATGATATTAATAATGAGAGTTGTTTGCAAAGAAAGCTGATTTCGTTTTCACCTTGAATGCTTCTTATTTTCAAACTGAAACCTTTCGGATTTCCTCCTGGCCCTACCTTTATCAATTTCAGAACTTGCTGTGTTTGTATGGGGTTGTCCTGTTTTGTTTTCGTTGATATGTGGATCTTTAACAGGGTTTTGATAGACCTATCACCTTGGATTTTTAGAGGTGCAGATTTTATTAGGCAAGTAGCCCTGATCTTTTAGCTGAACTGCCATGATGGATTACATAGGGTAGGAGTCTGCCCTTCAGCAAATGTGCGTTCAAAACACCCTTTATCCTAAGTCTTGCTTTTTGAGGTGGCAAAACAAAAATACTTCTATGATTCTCATTGACATTCCAGCCTTTAGTTTGGGGAAATTTTGATGAGCAGTATGTCCAAAAATTTAGGAAGAAGGTGAGAGGTTAATACAAAGCAAGGTGGGGCAACTGAAAACATAGCTGTGTAGGTTTAACATTTTCTTTCCCCTGAAATTGTTTTTATCTGATCACTTCTCACTCATTAGGCAGGAGCAGCTGCTGGTTTCTTGGGATGTGCATTATGGAGAGAATAACTTTTCCTTCCCTTCTGTTAGCAGCTGCTGGCCCCTGTGCAGTGAACAGATGGATGGTTTGCTGGCTTCTGGTTCCTTGTACACCAGCAGCCATTTCTGTGTGTTAAAATCGTTTATTTATGAACTTTTTTTTGTGTATAAAGTATTTCACCCAGCATGATCATAGGTGAGGGTAGTGGGCATGTGTTGCTTATTAAGATAGAAATAGAAGAATGTAATAATACCAGGTTTAAACGCTTTAATTTTCTGTCAAAAGTACTTCACACTTTATAATCCTCGGTAAAAAAAAAGAGAAGTAAATATCACTGTACAAAGCTTGTTTTGTTATAAACAAATTCACATAACAGTTGGACTTGATGAGACATTTGTGTTTAAAAATACCTGAAACCTGGTACACTACTTGCTATTGACCTAGTTATTGCTTTACTCATTTATCTAGTGGGCAGACTAGTTATCACCCCGTTACCTTTTGTTGTTGTTGTTTGTTTGTTTAGTCTTATTTTATGTGGTGAAAAATCATCCTATTTTATGTTAGTTAGTGATTCCTGGAAGCCAGAAGTGGAAAAGAGCGTGCAGGTTTCTGTTGCAGTAAAAGGGGTGAGAAATAAAAAGGAGCCTGGGAGAAGGACAATGTTTACTGGTCCTGTGGTTTTACAGGGCTGTTCAGTGATGGTGTGCAGCCTGTGCTCTCCGTGTACGATGAAGGCTGTCCTGGGCTGTGAGTAACTGAGATGTGGAGTTGAGCACTTCGATGGTTCTCTCATGTCAAACAAAGGAGTAATTCAGAGTTTTGTGCGCTGGCAATAGTGCAGCACAGTTTCTGTGCTCTCTGCCTCAACACTGCAGAGTGAGCATAGCAGTGTCATGCCAGTTGGGTGTTCAGCTGAATCCAGGGATCCAGCTGGGATGAGCAGGAGTTGGGCTGGAGATGGGCTACCAGTGACTTAGCCCAGAGGTACAGCCAGTCTGCAACCTCAGTTTGGATCCATCCATTTGGCACTGGCCCCTTCTCCATGCCAGAGGTGTCTTCTAGGGAGTGGTGGCCTGTGTAAAACCCCTCTTAATAAGAGAGTTAATGTGGAGGGCAGATGTGGGTGCAAGGTAATTTGTGTTTACCCAAAACTCTCATGCTGTCCAGTAGATCTGTTAGTGCATAGGTGGTCAGGGTGCTTGGACCCTGGCATTTATGGGGACTCCTGAGTTCTTGGTGTGTTTTGGTTTTTGTTTTGCTTTCACATTCCTTTGGCTTAACCCCCTTTGTTGTCCAGTGTCTGGGCAGTTTGTAAACAGTATAAATTTGTAACTAAAGGGTTTCCAAGTAACTTCTAATACCTTTAGCAACTATTTATCGCTTGTAATTTAGCTTAGATTGCATAATTCATGGGAAATTATTTCAGTCACCCATATATTATCTGCTACAGCCTGGGCTGTTTTGAGGTAGAACATAACAATAGGACATGTTTATATGTGGTAAATCCTAAATAACTATATTGTAAACAGCAAAAAAAAAAAAAAAAGTGATGAAATGACTTGGTAGATTGCTGGAAGATAAAAAAGTTAGTCCATTGATAATTTTGTATGGTATTTCCATAATTGTCTTGCACACTTGCACCGGTTTATCCCTGAGGTATAGCTGAGAAGATATTTTTTAAATAAAACCTTCTTTAGTTTTGTAGGATCCAGAACAGGAATTGTTTTAAATAATTGATGATGTTCTTCTTATGAGGAAAGCTTTGCATGTGTCTGTACTCTGTAGCTGTAATTCAGCCCTGGCAGCCTGAGAGGTGAACAGTCTCACTGGAAGCCACAGAGAGACGTGAAGGGCAAAGATAAGGAGTAAATCATAAATAGGTACTCAGACACTGAATTACTGTACTGCAAGATTTAATGGTGTGAATGTTAAGAACTGAAGTACTGTATAAAACTAGAACTTTCTTACTGGTTTTGTGACATGAAAAGAAAAATAATCAAATAGGAAAAAACATGGTTTGGGTTTTAGTGTTGATGTTGGGGCAGGTAAAAGTGATGAGACAGGTTGTTACAAGAATTAAGCCAGGATTATTTTGCTAGTTTTTGGTGCAAAGTTTTAAGCTTTGGACTGTAAATTTCTATGTTGCGGTGCCCAGTAAAGCTACATTTGTTTTATTTGCATGATCAGTCAGGTTAAATTTTCTGCCAGTAATTGTTTTATTAAAACCACAACTGCAATGCATCAGAAAAGAGGGAGAGGGAGGAATGAAGAATAAAGAGAAAATGAAAAAGTAAATTTAAAATAGAAAATACCAGCTAACCCATACACAGGCTAATTGTATTTACAAAGTCTAAACACGCGTTAGAAGGAATTAAGCCAACTGGCCTCTATCTTCCAAAATGTATAATTATGTTGTATTACGAGTAGATAATTTAACTGCTAAATCATGATTCAAGTGTTTTTCAAAATGAATTAGAACAAAGTATTACCTGCCAAGCGTATGCAACCTTCAATTCCTCACATTCATCATGCATTTAACTCTATTGAAGAGCTTTCTTTTTATCCCCATGAACTCATCCACACCACGTGTTACTAGACTATGTCATACCATTAAATAAATCTGTGTGCCAAAATAGAGTCGGGCTGCATGATTAGATTTGGTGGATTCATTGTGGCATCACACACAGGAGAAAACTGAATAGAAATTCAGCCATCGTCAACCTTAATACATTTATGCTACTGTTCACGTGTGCAAATAATTATCTTTGTTTCCTTTTAGAGCTCGGTATGTTTCATGCAAATATTTTTTTCAAACTTATCTGTCAGTCTCTGCTTTTTTAGCTAAACAGTGATGTTTTGATAAACTGCAAGTGCTCAGTTTCTTACTCTACTTTTTTATCAATAACCCAAAAGACATTACCACTGAAAATTATTCTGCCTTTATTGTTGGTCAGTTTATCTTGACAGTTTAACATTGTGACACTGGATTAAGCTTCTTTTACAGTTTCCATCTTATATGTTTTCTTTAAGCCTGTCAATTTAAATGTCAGGCAGTTAATTAGATGCTCTGAATATCAGTATAGCATAACACCATGTCTTTTTCCTGAAATATTTAAATTGTGTGTTTAAATTTGGTTTTTTGGCTAATCTATGTCCTCTCATTTTTTTCTTACCTTTTCTAGGTGAATTATTCAGAAAATGTGCAGAAGAAGATACTTTTCTCTGAACTATTAGGTTATTAAAAAACATAATGTGCAGATTTCTGTATTTGTTGTTTTTAGAAACTTCCATGAGTTTTGATAGATTTTCTTGAGTTCTTGTGGGTTTTCTTTTTACCGAAGGCCATGCTGTTGTGAATAGCTGGGGCCTTGAAGATAGAAAGCCTTTATTGATGTAGGGCGTCATATACTAAATATGTTGTATTTCTTGAGGCATGCAAATAAATGCATGTTTTAAGTATCTTGCTACAATTTCAAGAACTCAGTTGTCTGTATTTCTTCAAAAAGAAATTAAATGTAGAGGATCACACCTATATTGTCCATCCTTC
The DNA here is from genome assembly GCA_013390045.1 of Picathartes gymnocephalus. Lineage (NCBI taxonomy): Eukaryota > Metazoa > Chordata > Aves > Passeriformes > Picathartidae > Picathartes > Picathartes gymnocephalus. The sequence continues at coordinate 47,072 of WEKY01005690.1, forward strand.
TTTCTTCTCACCAATAGTTAGCTGTTGAAGCCATCAGTCAACTTCAACCAAATTTCTCATAAATGACAGTCTAAAGCATGCTATGTTCTTGCAAAGATAAAACCGGGTGATGCCACAGAATACAGTAAAAGCTCACCCCTATATTACATGGCCTAAAATTCACCACTTTCAGGAGAGAATTGTTTATGAATAACCCTGACCTCTGAGAACACTTCAGTAGAGAATCTGGTGTCAAGGCACAGCCCTGTAAGAAATGAGGCTTTTCAGTGCCCTGTAGAGATTTTTTTTTTGAAGTCACTTGTTTGAAGAATTTAAATTACCAGAAAAATAAAAATCTGTGCACCAAATTTCTAGCTCTGCCCTTATTTGTGAATGAGAACAGAAATTTGCTTTGCAAAGTGCTACAGAATCATGTGCAAGGGTATACAGAGGCAGAAGGAATAAAGTAATAAAAAATTTTTGCCTTTGAACCAAATAGCTTTTCTTATACTGTGGTGGAAGACCCATATGAGCCTCTTAACGGACATCTGTCATTTTGGACAAATATAAACTACATTTTTTTCCTTAAAATACTTAAAATCATGTTCTACTTGTTTTGTGCCCAGAAATCATCTGGGCACTAATGTTGAACTGCTGACTCTAGCACTTGTATGCCAGCTTTGGACTTTGTTCTGAATCAAGTTAGTCTTCTCCATATGGGTGAAGGATCAACAGAAATACTAAAAGAAATGTATTTTCTTAAAAAATTATGTGCTGGGCCAGTGTGTCTGGTGTCTGAAGTGAATTTAGATAACAGTGAAAAGGAAACACTGTGCCTGTAGGGTGCACTTGTATTTGCAAGGGCCTGTTTATGTGAAAAGGTTCTGAAATGCTCGAGCCATGGGAGTACCTGAGTCTCCATAGCTCTCCCCTGGTGCCTGCAGTGCCTGCTCCTGCACAGAACTTTCCCTGAGCGAGGGCAGAGACAGACTTGGCACATTAGTGAAGGCTGCACGCTGTTGACTATAATATTAACTCTGTCTCTCGACCTGTTCCTCTGTGGGCCACGAAGGTCACAAAAGAAGGTAGGAGACACCACTGCAAACTGGAGTTCCCCTTCATCCTACGTAGTTTTGTCACACTTCACTGCAAAAGTTTAGATGAACTTTGACAGAAAATACTGAATACAGGATCTGATCTCTGTGCTAAGCACTCCTTACTGCCAAGCTTAGTGACCCACTATGTTTTAATTGGCCTCTTTGTTTTGCCCTAAGTGTGCTGTCAGGCCTGAATTCAGTGTATGTTTTCATCTTAGCATATAATTTAAGCACTTCGCATACATCTTAGTCACTTTATATTCTGGTCTATCCTTTAATTTTACAGATTTTTGTAAATCTTTGTAGAAGCTCCAAATACCCGGAAAAAACCTCAACCTTCTTCTTTTTGAGACTTGAAAAATCAGTGGATACGTAATCCACTCACCTCTCCTGTGTATAGAAGTTTGAGTTTGGTAAATTATCTATATTATTCTGTAGGTTAAGAGCTCCATGAATAATGTCATTTGTGTTCTGAGTTTACATAAACAACTAATACAATTTATAGCTGGAACTCAGTGAATAATCCTCTGAGAAAATCCAGATTAAACAAAGATTTATCTCTTGTAGTGGTAAAAAGGCAGACTTAATCGTTTTTACATTTGTTAAGGTATTGAATCTCCAAATAAATTCCACTTAAGAACAGCAGTTCACATAACTCTTTCAAGGGATGCAAAAATGTTCAGCGTTTTTTGTGTATCTCCATGCTGTCTCTTGCCCTTGAAAAATAATCTTCCAAACTTCCAGTCTTCTACTAACCTAATAGATGCAAGGTCTTCTGTTTCTATAAAATGCAAAGTTTGTCTCTGTCAGAATGGAGCAGGGGTGGTGGGGCAAGGGTGGTGGGGCCCAACGTCTCAGTTCTCACTGTTCCCTCACTGACCTGGACTCCTTCAACAGCCCCATGCATAAATGAGGTTGCCTGGGTCAGTGTTAAAGCAGTCTCCACTTTGGGATATATCCTAGACTTCTAGAAGCTCCAAGTAATTCAGACCCTTTAATATAGCTCAAGGGTAAGAGTTGAATGAGGTTCTTGCTTCTGGAGCCTTGTCCTTCAGGGGCCTTGATTGGATTCTAACAGAGACAATTAACACTTTCTGTGCACAATGGCCAATATTAAATAGTTGGACCAAGAACAGTCATAATAAATGATTGTACAGAGATGCATACATTACATACAAAAGGATATTTGTAAATGTAATATTTTTGTTCCTGGGGCAGAGAGGTTGCCAGCACATGGTCAGGTCTCAGCAGTGTCTCACAGGTGGACTTGCATACACTGAAAACTTTGTGCTTGGAATTCCTTGAGCATCAGAAGCTCACAGCTAAAGCACAGCTAGAAAAGTAAGCAGAAGTTCCAACAAGGACGTGTTAGGCTCTTGATGGAAGACCTAGAATGACTAGATTCTCTGATGAGATTGACTGCATAAATGCCAGAGGGGAAGGTTAATGTTCTGGATTTAAAAGGGTATTTGGATCCCACCACTAAATTATGTGCTTTATTAAGAATTATGTGTAGGGGCCAAGGCTCGGGGATGCAAAAGCAGGAGCTGTGTGGAATTCACTTTGATGAATTGACCGTAAACATAGTTAAAACCGTATGTCCATACATAATGTTATAAATATGATCTGTGTTGGTATAGTTCATCTACTAAAATGCAAGAAAAAACTTTGAAGCAAACATTTAATTGTTAAAGCTTTTCTTCCCTATGAGGATTTACTGTGCGTGTTCCTAGAATAAATTGTTTTGATTTTGATAGTCAATGGGTGTTCTCCCTGAAATAAATAATTGGGAAATATAATTAGTATGGAGCACAGCAAAAGCAACTTTGTAATTGTTGCTCCTAAACATAGCCAAGTCCTCAGAGGATGAAGTTCACTTGATCATGTGTGCTGTGAATTAATCAGTGTTGCTTCCTTTTATTTTGGAAGCTCTTGCCAAATTACAGGGAAAATGTGCTTTCTACATCTGATGCTGGTAGCTGCTTCTATTTGGAATAATACACTGTTTCAGCAATGTATGAGGTGTGGGTAGAGCAAAGTGGAGGTTATTTAGGCTAGTCCTTGATAGCTGCATGTCATGTTGGTAAGTCATTGACACTTTTTTTGATAGAGAGATACATATAAATGGAAAATTGGAAATGTATTCTTCTTTTGTTAAAGGCTTTATATTCACTTTGCTTACCACAAAGAATGGAACAGAAACATCCTGAAACTTACTCCAAGTCTTCACTCCTGGAGGACAAAGTATAGTGGTAGATGAAGGTAATGTTAAAAACTTAATTTTACTATCTAGGGGGAAAAAATAGACCTGCTGTTATAATAAAGGACATGCTGGCAACACCTCAGGCCTGCTTAAGCATTGTTAGGACCCAAGTGTGTTTTCTTGGTTCTCTAACTGTATCTTTGCTGCAACTCAGAGCAAATCCCAAAGCACCAGTGTCTCTTTTGCAGTTTCTATTAAATTAGTCTTGAAATGAAAACAAAGCTAGTAAAAAGAATCTGCAGAACCATCCCTGTACATACAAGTGCAGTGGAAAGTTTAAGGTCTGTGTTGCACTGTACAAATTGCCAGCTCTGCAATGCTCATTCACCAAACCTCTGTCTCTCAAGTGTGAGACTTTTATTTGTAGTTTTTTTGTTTGTTTGTTTGATCAATTTTTTAAGGACAGTTTATGAGAGCATACGGGCAAATCCAGGTCATTTTTACTTCAGGCTCCAAAAGCAAACTTTCTGGCTAAAGTTGATTTAGAAGTAAGCTGTAATTTTTTGTCATGCTTTTATTTGGGTACCTAGAGGCTAATAAAGAGTTTGATTATAGGAATTTTTTTTTTTTTTTTAAATATTTGTTGGCTGGCCCATCTGCAGGCAGTCACTTTGCTGCAGTGATCCATGGCCTGCAAAAAGGCCACAGTGGGAGAATCATTCCAACTTCCCTCTTGACCGTGAAGCAAGATTTTAGTGCTGGGTGCTGATGTGGGGGCTGTGGGGGAGTCTGGCCTGCAGGTGGAGGCAGGACAGCCACCCACTGCAGAGGGGAAGGTCACTGAGGTTGCATGGCCGAAGAGCCTGAGCATGGAGACAGGAGCTCAGTACCTGGGTGCTCACACTGGGGAAACTGTTTTCTACAGCTAATATTTGCAAGTACTGGCTCCTGCAGCCCTTGGTTTTAAATGTGCAGCATGGAGTGCTGCTGTGAAGGTTTGATCAAGTGTTCAGCAGGAACATGACCTGTGGTGCACCTCAGCTGTGGTCAGCTCCTCACCCACCTGAGGGCTGTGCAAAGCTTCCACTGCAGCTCTTCCTACCTGGAATACAGGAAGGCTTAGTGCTTAGTGCTCCCTTTGCTTTTGCTGTCTTTATGCACTTCAGCTGTCACTGGAGAGTGCCACACAACAGTGATATTTGTAAAACCACCAAAGTATAAGTCACTATTCAGTGCCACATACCAGCAAAGCCAATTAACTTGAACAGGAAGTGGAGTTTAATGTGCATTTGGGGATTACAAGCTAGCTGGAGGTGGGAGAAATGGATACTTGCAGTTCCCATCTGGTCTGCTCATGCTAAAAATATCTGAATTTCTCAGTGAGGTGGTAGTGTTTCACTAAACTCTGGTTATCTAATACCTAATAATCAATATATACCATCAGTAGATGTTGATACATAGGTGTGTATTGTCAGTCCAGAAACACTTTTATTTAGAAACTGAATTGTGCTAGACTACACCATACACATAAATACAGCTATAAAAGTTCACGTGTGTTAAATCTGGGAGAAAGACACTGTCAAGCACTGGTTAAGCCTCCAGACTCCTTTCTGCCTGAGAGATTACAGAAGCACATAAATAAAACATCAGTGTAGAACACACATTGGACACAGTGCTGCTGACTACGTCTATGCACTATAGATCCAAAACTTTTTTTCTTGTTCATTTTGGTAACAAAATTGTTACCAATAGACGGAATTTCTTTCATTCTGATGTGTGTGTTCCTAATATGAGGCTGTTCAGGTTGAATTTACTGTGATGGAGAAACAAGTTTATCTGATCCTGAGAAGTTTCCCTTAGATAATTTGGGCAAAATAACTGTGACTTGAGGGTTAATGTCTTATAGTGAGGCTTTTTCTTGTAAAAGTCAAAATGAAGTGAACCAGATAAGCAGTGTCTACAGTATTTATAGCTACTCTCCTTCCAAAAAATGAGTTTTCCATTCAATATGATAGTACATGAGTGATAGGACCTTTTTTTCAGACTTGAGTGGGGTAAGCATGGGCTTACTGGTCCTAACAAGGTATTTCCATATTTTCTATTTTAACACAGTCATTCTGCTGAAGTCAGTGAAACTAGTCTGTGCAAGTTTATCAATGCATAAGTTGTAAATACAGATTGGGACTATTGCCGATTCGGGAGATAGGCAGTAAGTGAATGAAAGAAGAAAAGTATTTCAGTCATGGACAAAAATTTAGTTTATCGTGTTCATAGCTTTGGGGTTCAGAGGTGTGCTTGTTGCTTTAGTGTAAAATTTCCAGGTAGTGCCACCTTGGCAAACCCTAGAAGTTTCAAGATGTTAGTTGTGCATTAGAAACAGTATTTTTGTTTATTTTTTTTTATCCTTTCCAGAATACACAGGGTTTCCTTTTAGAAAGTTGCTGGACAGGCTATAGAAGGGAAGAAAAATCCTACCCACAGATGCCAAATGGATCTGGGGTCTAGTGGTGTTTGAAAAATACAGCTATAAATGTTCATGTGTGTTAAATCTGAGAAAGACATTACAAAGCACTGGTTAAGCCTCAGGACTCCTTTCTGCCTGAGAGGTTACGGAGGCACATGAATAAAACATCAGTGTAGAACACATTGACACAGTGCTACTGCTTGGTACGGGCCATGTGGGGGGCTGTCTAGCAGGGACCTGCTCAGTAAACTGAATAAATAATGACACTAGATTAATTATCTGGTGTTTTCATAAGTAAAAACGTTCTGCTAATGTATCTTACTATTCTCTGAGTGCTCTTGTGCATCTGCTGTGTCTGCCTGATATTGGAGTCTCCTTGAGGCACTGTTAGGGCTGCACACGCATTTGTACACAATCCCATGGAGCTGATTAGGTGTCTGTGGGCTCATGCAAAACTGAGATCTGCCATTTATATTTTAGCAGTTTTTTCCTCCCCATGCAGTAATTAAGATACTGCTGTTAATACATGTGATCACAGAATGACGTATATATACGCTGTGTATCGTTTCAAGGTTATTTGACCAGCATTTTGGAGCAATTTCACCCCAAACTTAAATAAATATACCAGTAGGATGTATTTTGCTACTGCAGTCGTTGTGTAAATATGTTTTACAGCACAAGTTCTTGATTCAGATGGATAATTTGAAAATCTAGGGTGGGGAGCAGGAGCATAAGGCAGGTGTCCTAGTTATTTAACCAGAGCATGCAGCCCCTGACAGCTTCTCTGCTCTATCTGCCAGGCCACCTTCAGACAATTAGCCTGGGGTTCTGAAACGTCACTGTGTTTGGCAACTGTTTGCCTTTAATGACTTCATCCACTTAACATCTTTATAACAACAAATACCCGTCCTGGTATTTTAATTAGACATAATGGAAAATGCTCCTTTTTCTTTTCTGGTTATATTTGAAATCCAGCCTGGAAAATGTAAAAATAAAATTAAATATCTGAAAGTAGAAAAATTCTGATTCTTGGTATTAAGATTTTTGAATGCAATAGAATAAAGAGCTTTTTTTAATTCAAGAAAATGTAGAAAAAGACAATCATCAAAAAGGACAACCATCCACTAAATCTTACTGAACCTGCCTGCAAAGCCCTTGTGGTGTTTGCATGTTGCCTCTACCTGAAAGCTTCTCAGCTATATAATAATTAAAATTCAGGACAAGTGCCTTTTGCCAGTAGAAAGTGCCATCCAGGTACAGTCACATGCAGCTTTGTAACTTCTTCTCCCCTTAAAGTATAGTTAATAGCTGAAAACTTAAATATTTCTTCATTCCAAAATACCCAGAGGGAAACAGTGACAGGTAGTAAACATCTGTTCATTATTGTCTCAAAGAACAGTCCCAAGGGAGGCAAAGCAGATTTTAGGGAGCAAAATGTCAGTTTTCTAGATGAAGATTATATTGTTTGAAACAACAGAGTTTGCCAGCAGGGCAGTGGGTATAAATGCAGTGGCATCTCAGGCTCGTCTGGTCCCAGACAAGGCCACCCATTGGCAGAACTGCATGCAAACCGGGAATTTCACTAATGCAGCAGCATCAGTGTAGGTGATATACTGATGCTGCTGCAAAGGTCCAAAAGTCTTGGACAATGTCAGGTAGAATGGACAAAGGTCTAAATGTCTTGAATGTGGTCATGCAGGATGGCCAAAGGTCTCGGTGTGTGGAGCACTGTTATGTAGAGCTGGTCTCAGATGCCCAACTGACTTTTCTTCTGTCAAGATGCCCGACAAGGGCTTTGATATCTACTATATATAAATATATTGTGAAACCAAATACCATGGGATATTAGAGAGGGCGGAAGGGGATGTGGGTTCAACGGCAAAGTAGAAAAAAACAACAAAAAAAAAATAGAGAGCTTACCTGCTGACAATTACTCAGGTGTGAATTTCAAGAGAGATGTCCAAGTAGCCTATTGGTCCTTTTGAAATGTAGTCTCAGCTTCCAGTAACCTGATTGTCCTGCTTGAGTACTTGTTTTCTCACCAAAAACAGGATATGGATTTCAAAAGACAGAGCTTGCCTTGTGTCTCATCAGGAGAGGACAGCCTTCCTCTGTCTTGAGCAACCACCAAGAGGTTTACATAAGCAGTATGTGGAGCAGAGCAGTGTGTGTGGACATGTTCTGGCACTGTTCCATTAGTCTGAATAGGTTTTTCTTGTCCATAAAAAAGGGTCGAAGCAGTGATTAACATGTTGGGTTTTACTTCTGTGAATATTTATTTTCAAGTAACATGAAAAGTATTGAAGGAATCCTGCAGCATCAGCTGTTACATTATTGCTGCAGGTCTGCTGCTGACATTCAAACTGGTTTTAAGTTATGGCCTTTTTCTTTAGAAATGCTCGTTGTAACGAAGTCCCAGATGAACAGCTGGTCCTCCTCACTCGAAAAATGAGGCACAGTCTCAAGGGATTAGCCCAGTGCCTAAGTGTATACCTTTGAGAGTGAGGACTGTGCAAAGGAGACTTTTGGGGAGGGCTGGGAGATAGAGCAAGAAGTAGCAGCAATTTGTATGTGCGCATTTCCTGAGAGTAAAATCTTTGATATTATTTGAGCAGTTTCCTTATTCCTCTGCAAGTCTGGAAATAAAGGTTTATTAGAGAATTTTCTGCCACTATGCCCTTGTATTCATGACTCCGGTTGGCAGAAGAACAACCAGCCTGCGTTTACGTCCTGACTCTTAAACATGTTGTTAGCTGGTACGTGTCTCTCTTAGTGAGGGGTCAGAGGCTTATATGTAAATATGAGGAAGGCTCAGGATAAAGCTGCGTACACACAGCTCAGTGAGAGCGGCTTTGCCGCGAGGTTTTGTTGTTCATTCAGACCTTTTCCTGCCCTCTGCTGGCAGTTCCCTCTTACGGGACAGGGATGCCCTTACACCATTCCCGGGATGGAGTTACCCGTGCCAGCTTGCTGCTCGCAGTCTTGCTTTGCCAAACGGAATTTGGATTCGTGTCATTAATGAAATTTCTTGCCACAGGTAACTGCTGTGCCCACTGCATTTATAGTGTTATATTAATGTTAAGATGCATAAAGTACAGTCGTTTTGGCCTTTGAAAATCATCCCAAGGTGCAAGCTCTCACCCAGGGATCAGTTATTCTGTCCTTCAAAACTATGTTTCCTTTTTAAAGGCAAGCAAGTTTCTGATTTTTGGCAGGCATGCTGATTTGCAAAGTCAAGTACTTGAGTTAATGCCAGTATTGAGGGTGCCTGTGCTATTTTAATGCTGCTCTTGCCATCTTGTGTTTTATGTCTGTATGTATTAGAATGCAGTTTTCCTTCACTGGTTTTTGGGGGGTTTTTTCCACGTGGTGTATTGCATATGTAATGAGCAGTAATTCCATGTATTTGTAGTTTCACCTGTGGCGTAGACAAGTCTGGAGTGCTGTTCTCCAAAAAGGCTTCAGGTATAGCTCTGTCTACTTTTCAGTTTCAGAAAGAAATGAAGCGAGAAGCACTAATAACTTTGATCTTGGTTCAACGCTTATGCACTGAATGAATAAGCAAAGGGAACTAAAAGGAAAAAATATAATATATTTGTAAGAACAGGCAAAATAAAGATTGTACAGACTGTTTCAATTTGGATACATTCTCATTTCCTAAGTATGTGACATTACAGCCTGGATCATCTTTTAGTATTTTCTGAATTGGGTTGAGATATTCAAATGTTTAGAAAGCCAACCTGAAAAATTGTGCATCAACTTTGGACAGCAATAGCAGTTGTGAGCAAGGCTTTTACATCTACTTCTACTAGTTGTGTTTGTGAAGCAATCAAAGTAGAGATGACTTAGCTGTAATTTTATTGATAGGCATAATGTGATGCATTTTTGCTGATGGGTTTCTGAGGTAGTTACTGTAAGCAGAAGAGTGATGAGAAACAGTGCAGGATTTTGTGAACATATTGTGGACATGAACTCTCTTGCTGTTCCTCTCCTACTTAGCCCCATTCTAGTTTCTGTACTTTAGGTTCCACCTCTCCATCTGAGTTACATCCTTTGCCATAGAAGACCTTAACTCATGCCTCTGTTTGTTTCTTTCCCTTTCTCCTGCCTCCTTGTTCCCAAGCTCAGTCTTCCATCTTTGGGCTTTTGTTCCATCTGAATTTCACATCCTTCTGCAGCTTCTAGCCTGAGTTGTAGGTTTCAAATTGGTTTGACTTTAAGACCACTGAAAAGCTTTTCATTGGAGCTGTAATATACCTATGCTGACAACAGGATTCACCTTCTTGGCTACTTACTGCAGGCCCCTTCAAAGCAGTTACAAACCTTTGCCATTGTTGCTTTACTGAGCTGCCACCTTTTGTCTCCTTCCTTGTCAAATCTGAAAATAAATGTCAGCCAAGTGAGTAAGCAAGTGGACTATTATGGAAGTAGGATGAGTCTTCCATAATAAATAAATATGTATTTGAGCCACAAATTTAGTTGTAATTAACCATCTGGGAACTATAATCACATTTTTCCAGGGGCTTGGCTGCCTTCAGGTAGTTGCAGTCTGTGTGTGCTGAGGAGGATTAGAGATTGTGTTTGAAGGTGCTGCTTCGGGAAAAAGCAAGCTGTTATTGTAGTGGGAGACAGCTGAGACCCTACCTTTGTCATCAGGGGCCAGTGAGGCTGGCTTTCAGCTTCCTACAGAACAGTGCGTTTAATAGAAAGGTACTTCCTGTGCAAAATCCCTCCTCCCACAGACAGGATGCCTTTGGAAAAGAACCTGCAAGTGTGACTTTTCAGCAAGCTAGTTATAGTTACAGTCTATGGAATTTTTCCTTTGGTATTGATCTGATAAAATTAACAAGTGCAGTTCTCAGAGCAAAAGGAAGGGGAGAAGGGGACTTAATTAGAATTCAGTAACTCAGTAGGGAGCCCAGATAATGATTGTGCTGTGAGACACTATGCCTGTTTGCACTGCAGCGCTGCTCAGACCTCAGGAGATCCTGAGAACAGAGGGCACTGGAGGCCCTGTCAGCTGTTTTAAGAGAATACCATCCCCTGGATGGTCTGTCAGGGCACTCATTGGTGGCCTTACTTCTGCTGTTGCAGAAGGTCCACCCAAGATCCATCTGGTGCTTGTTCCAGGGCATGCAGGCAGGTAACCACAAGGCACTTGGTGTGTCACACTGCCTTCCTACCTCCTTAAATTGGGCTTTTCAGCTGCTTATGCTGTGCAAAGAACTGGAGTGTCTGGATCCAGGTGCAAAACATCCTTAGGCAACCTCCTCCCAAAGAAGTATCCCACTTTTAGATATCATCTCCAGGAGGAAACAAAGTGTTTCCTGCCTGGGAAAGATGGCAGGAGGGCTGCTGCTTCAGTAGCCTCATCCAGCAGTAATTGCCGGTTGGTGAAATGAGCTGGTACTGAGCAGCAAGGAAACTGGGGAGCTGTGGTCAGCCATAAATATGAAGGCTGGGACTCCACATAGCTGCTTGCTGCTTTTCTGAGCTACCTTTTCCTTTCTACCCAAAAAAAAAATTTAAATGAGCTTATTAACAAAGTTAAATGCATGTTAATTGCATCCTTATGGTTTTTCCCAAGGAAGTTTCAAGTTTTGAAACAAGCACTAACAGCATGCTTGTTTGCTCTGAGAAGAGGAGTCAGGCATTTACACTGAGGAATTGTGCTTGGAGTTCAGCAGTAGGTGGGAGACTATGCTCAAGAGGTACCCAAATCCCAGCTCGTTAACGCGACCACATACAAAAGCAAAATTGTTTTTGTTACTGGAGTTGTTAAATGCAGTAGTTATGATTTCTTTTTGATGGATTCTTTTAATTTCTTTTGGATCCTCCTTTAGTTTTGCTAACAGTTTTTAAAACTTTTTTTCCCTCCGTCTTCAGCTATTGATGGATTTCTAAAAACTGATGAAAGACAAAGACTGGCAAAGGAAAGAAGAGAAGAAAGGGAAAAATACCTTGGTAAGCTGGCAGGAGGGGTATGTTTTATTTATATATACATTTTAATAGGCTTAAATAACAGCATTTTTTGTGTTCTGAATTTTAAATCTTGTTGCTCAGTTTGTTGCTAGTCTTTATCACTTCTTTTAACTTAAATGATAAAAGATAATCTTTCTGGATTTCCAGTCAAATATTTAATATTCTGTATTTACAAGTTGACTTCTTTGATTTGTGTGCCTTTGAATGTCGGTTTATGTTCAAAACACCACTGTTATGATCTTGGTTTGTGAAAATACCAAATAAGCCTTGAATAATACTCAGAATAATATGTAAAATGATTTGGTAAAGCAACCTCAATTTTAATCTGTTCAGTTTTAGCCATATCGAAATATATAATCGAGTTGTTAAGTACAGCATTAAAGCATGCACTTTTCTGTAAGTTGTAAAATGGTTAATCTTTCAGGAGAATGATAAAAAACATTATTTAGTTCCTGAATAACATAAGCAATGATTTCAGTTTTTTTTTTTTTAAACAGTTATTTTTAATCTATTAATATGATCAGGGAAATGTTGAGAGAATTGTAAAATATATATGTAAAAGGTATAAATATGTATTTAAGGGGAGTGGGTAATTTTATACACAATTAAAATATACATATGTGTGTATATATATACACACATATGCATACATAAATGAAATTAACTGTTAAACACTGGTTTGGACTTCCTGTATTTCTTCCTATATATATAAAAATGTGTTGAACAGTTAACTTCACTTCTCCTCTTTGTAATGACAAGAAAGGTCAGTAGCACTGTTCCTAGAGATTACCTGACAATACCTAGCAGAAGGAATTGTCAGTCTTTTATGATTTTTGTGGAATTTAAGGTGAGCATATATTTTGAGGAAATGTCTACTATACAAGTATGGGCAGCTGTCAAAAGAATCATAGGAAAATACTGTTTTTCTTGCATTAAACTGACAAACTGTTGACTATTTCTTTGCAAAGTCTGGGGCTTGAGACCAGTGACTTGACATTTTGCATTACCATGGGCTTGGTCAGCAAGATTCCTTTTGATAGTTCTGATGAAATCTGCTGCTCTTTAGTACTTAATCTTGCCTGAGCTTCTGTCTATCTGGGACTTACTTCTCTTCCAGGTGTGCTTAGTGTAGGCCATCTCTTCTTTAGTCCTGATTATCTCTTGTTTTCCTTTGTATCCCTTGTATCCCAAGAAAGTGATATGATGATTAGATTGGAAAAGATTTGGAGCAGAAGAGGACATCAGAAGGAAACTGAAACCTGGAGATTTTGGGAGTGGTTGGCCTGGGGGATTTGGAACATGGTGTCTGCAGTTTTCTCCCAGACATCATTTATGCCTCCTGGAAACATATTTCTTTAGGGTTAAGACCATTTCTGTAATGGTGAGCTTTGGATTTTGGTCACAGTTTGACTGTGACAAATTTCTTTTAGATGTTCAGAAAAAAGCCGCATTTTCCCCAGAAGATCAGATCTTTAAGCAGTCATCAGGTACTATGTAGCAGTATGCAGTAACTTTTTTACCCAAGCCAAAACTCATTAATCAGTGGTTTACTATCACTAAATTAAGCAACAAAAATTTGTACATGTGTCCATGATGACAGAATTGTTTACTTCTCTGTCCAGAATCAGTCCCAGGTTTCACCTACTTACTCAGAAGGTAATCCTAGCACAGTCTCTGGACACCTCACTTTATTTTTGGTTTTTATGAACTCCAGCATGCTTTTTTCACCTACTCTACCTGATGTGGCTAGCAGTTGGAACAATTAATGCCTGGTCACTTGTTATCCACTGTCTCTGAGGTAACTTTTTCGACTGACAAGTCTGAATTTCATGCATTCAATCCAGGCTCACTGTATCACTGACACCCCTCATAGTGCCCTGTCCTGAGTGGGGAGGATGAGTGGATTTTCATAAGGCAAAAGGGGAAGACAATATCAACTGTATTTCTAACAAAAAGAAGGTATTCTGGAAAGCAGGCTGGATTTGAGGAAGAAGTATTTTAGGAGGATTTTGTGTTCAAGGGAAAGAAATGGAATGTTGGAAAAGGATCAGGTGTTGGAAGGACTCTGACTTTCATCCAAGGGAATGAGGATGGCGTGGGGTTAAAAGGGACTGAAAGTCACAGCTATGGTTAAAGAGCCTGGAACTGAGGAATAGCAGGAACTGAGGGGAAAAGGCTGATCTGAGAAGAGGGATTTGGGATGGCTGGGCAAGAACCTAGGAATGATGGGAATATGAGAGAGCTAGAAGGGTGATGATGTACTGCACAAGGAAACAGGAACTGAAGCAACACAGGCTGAATAAGTGAGGAGGAAGAAGGACTAGCTCTTGTATAATCTGTTAATTCTGGCTTTCCCTGACTTTCAAGTTCTTAGCCTGGCAATATTCCTTCTTTGATATTGGCTGTATGTGTGTTAGCATGTGACACTACAGGCTGGTGTGTATATAGGCATGCTTACTGAACTCCTCTTTCCTGCCTTTTTGTGGAATACACTTGCATGAGGAATGGATTTTTCTTCTCAATTTGCCACATTAACTCCTGCTGCTTGTTCTCCTATGTACATCTGAAGCAACAGTCCAGTATGTATTGTTGGACTCTGAATTTCTGAAGCATCAGGGTGATGTCCCATGAAGATTATTGCTCCAGTTGGAATAAACAGCTGGGCAAACCCTCAGTAACAGAAGTAATTTTCTTTTTTTATGTGAAGAGGCAGAAGTGGATAAAGACGTAGCACCAAATTATGAGCTGAAAGAACATTGGAAACCTAGCATATATTGTTTATATGTGTCTATTTTGAATGCAGCTCCATAGTAAGAAGCACAGTTTCGAAGAAATCCAAAGGGCTTCTGCTTCAACATATATAGCTGATGTCCTTCAAAGCTTACTAGGAACAGTTTGTGTGAAAAAATAATTTGGCTTTAAGCTTCACAGGGCCATGAAACATAAAACAAAAATGTTGAACTGTTCTGTACACTGTTTTTACATAGGTAAGGGCTACAAACTGACACCTTGTATACAAGGGCTTCCCAATTTATTTATTGAGCAAATCACTTAGATTTACTAATAGTTTCAGCACTTCTGTGCTCTATATTTTTAATCTTAGTGGACTAAAACCCTGTGTACTAAAACCCTGTATTTGTTGTTTTACACTATTGTTTCATGTTATCAAATAATTTTAAAGTAGAAGAAAATTTGCATGAAGTGAAATGCACCTCTTTCTCTGCACAAGCTGCTAGGGAACAGCAGATACTGGAGAAGGAGAGAAGAGCAAAACTTCAGTATGAAAAGCAAATGGAAGAGAGATGGAGAAGACTGGAGGAACAGAGGCAGAGAGAGGAGCAGAAGAGAGCAGCTGTTGAAGAAAAACGGAGACAAAAGCTTAAAGAGGAGGAGGTGAGGTCCACTGGGAGATGTATGGCAGCATTAAACATGGCTGAATATTGACGTGCATTAAACGATTGGGGGTGGGGGCAGGACTGGAGACATGAACAATTACTGCAGGAACTGCAAATCACCACAACTGTAAGTAGTCTACCACTGTACATCAAAAACACTTTCCAAAAGTTGCCTTTTTTTTTTTTT
>WEKY01005690.1:78460-90806 GCA_013390045.1 Picathartes gymnocephalus
TCCATCTTGGGTCTGGTGGCCCAGGGTGTGCTCCCCAGGGTGTGCCCTTGAAGGCCTTCAAATAAATATTCACTTTTATTCTCTTACTCCTGTCTAGTCTCTGTTTGCAGGTAGCCAATTAAGGCATCACACTTCTCTCTACCTTTCCTCGGACTTGAGATTACAGTGCATTTCATAATTCATATGAAATTTTACTTTGCATTTATTTTTAAATATGCCTTTTTTTGTTTGATTTTGAAGAAACTGCCTAATGTGAAGAAATGCACTCATCATGAATACTAACTAGAAATTCCAGCATTTTATATATGCATTTCCTATTGTTGGCATGACCATCTGGTGCTATAAATATACTTAACTGTGTGTCATCTAGACCATTGGTTATAACCTTTGCTCATTTGCACACCTCTGTGGTTTTGTTGCTTTTTGTTGTTTTGTTTTTTGGTTTTTTTTTAATGCAGAGCTGTGGATCTATAGCATATCTGGGCTTACTGGCAACTGTCTTGCTTTTCTTGATTGTCTTTTGTTGAAAACTGTATTATGTATACCACAGTTTACTACTCAAGTCTAAGCAAATGGATCTCCAGGTTTCTTAGAGCAGAATATTAAGTCTGGCTCTAATGTAGGAGTATGCTAAAGTAGTGCTGGTCTACAGTACTTGCCTAATTTATTTGGCTGGTTGATTGGTTTGGGATTTTTCCCTTAGACCCTTTTTATGGGTGCCACTCCTGTCTTGAAAATTGTCTTATTTATTTATCCTTTTTAATCTGAAGCTGGCCATATTTTGAACCACTCTTGATGATCTCCTTTCTGACAAATTTCTTCTGCCTGAAAACCCAGCTGGTGTTTCTTTTCTGTTTCAGCTCTGAGGGCATAGCCCTTTAGTGGGGGATGATTTTGTGTGTGAATCTGATGTTAGATAACTTAAGGAAACCACTTGACTCTCAGCATTCTTTCTGGTTTAGACATCCCCTTGCATGTAACTGGGACGCTGCAGCTCTTGGTTTGTATTATAAAGCTACAGATTCACAAACTTCCAATGTTATATATGTAATGTTAGCAGATTCTGTGGTATGAACTACATCCATCTTGTGAAAAATTGAATGAAATGCAATGTTCGTGACAATCAGCTTTCTTACTACGGTTGTGAGCAGATCACTGTCTAGTGGCAATCTGCAATATAAAGTAAAAAAAAAGTTTGTGCTCTAAAACTGTGTATTATTCTGTAAGTAGTGATACTCCCTGCTCAGAATGCATTTTTCAGTTTGTTCAGCCAGTATAAGAGACACACCAAGAGACACATTTAGTTAAGCAAAATGGTTGGTGGGAAATGAATTAGCTGAGAGTCAAGTGCTTGCTGGGCAAAGGTTAGTGTAGACCATCAGAGAAACATCCAGTGCTTAGAAGAAGCACTTAAGAGTGCTTCTTGGGGGAGACAGTTCTTTAGTGCTTCGTGAAAAAAGTATGCCCAGTCATAATTTGTAGCACTAATTTCCATAGAAGATTAGGAAATGATGGAGAATTTTTTTCTCAGAGGTGCAAATTATGATAACCTTTGTACAGTAAAATGTTTTCATGCCTATAAGGAATACTGTTTTTCGAAGAAGAAAGATGCTGCATGGAGGAATTAAGAAGCCTGCTGCTGGGGTTTCTCTGTGATTGTGAGCCACAGCAGTGATATCTGGTTTTTTTTTTTCCTCTCCTTCTCTTTCTCAAGGGAATCTGATTCTGACCATGGCTAGAAATGTATTACCGAGCATTTAATCTTAACGTGGCCCAATTAGAACACCCTCCTTGACCTTATGAGAGATACAGTAAATAGAGTTTAAATCCATGTTTATTACTGATTGCAGAAAGGTTCTGCTTCAGCACTTTCAAAACTTCCCCTCATAATTCTAAAATAAAAAAGTACCCTAATCACCATATTGTATTATTATATATAGATGACAATAGTGATAATATATACATTTTTTCATACAACTCAAATTCCACCGTTAATTTTCAACGAGGAGATAAGATTATACAATCTAAAGGAAGGTTCCAAAAGCCTTACTGCCTGTATTTAAATCCACTGACCAGCAAGATCATTATCTGACATTTAAGTATAATTTTAGTCTGACTAAATATGTATACAAATACTCATTCTCCTTGCAAACCTGATGATCTCTTACAAGTTTAATCTTTTTCCCTCAGCACACTGTATGACTGAAAAAATACCCTGGAAGAGATAAGAATATGTATTGTACAGCATTAGTAGTTAGTGATCCTGCATATCACCTTATCCTCTAAAGCTGTTGAGGAAAGAATCAAGTATGGTCAGTGATTTAGATGGCAATTAGCTGTATGCATTTCTTTGCTTAAGAATATGTGACTTCACATTCACATTTTCTTGGTATTGTTCACAGTTGTCATCTTGATTTCTGAGTGGCAGTAACTTGTCTTCTTAATATGTTATTTCATTATTTATTAATTAAAAAGCTCTTTTTATCATGGTAAAGTAACTGAAACAGGATCAAACAAGGCAATAAAACCTCAGCCTAAAGAGACACAGCAATTAATGGCAGAAGAGAGTTGCAGTAACTACATAAATAAAATACTAATGTTTTGAATGTCCTAATTTTACTGAGAAGGCAAAAAAGATCAGCCCAGAAACATAGCATCTGAGAGAAAATGAGTGAACAGATATGGATGTAAAAAGGAGAAAATGGAGAGAAAAATAAAAATATGCTGAACAACAATTAAAAGCAGGGAAGGATTTCAAAACTTCAAATTATCTGGAAAAGTAAATATATCAAGAAATGTCACAGAAAGAAATCCAAAACTATTATTTTGAATCTTAATGTGGATCAGCTGACAAAGATGAAAGTTAATAGATTAGAGAGTTTGAATAATTGAGAAAATGTCTTTAATTTTGTTTAATTGCTATTCTATACTGATGGTGTAAAGTGCTCCTTTTCTTCAGATCTTTCACAAGATCAATAATAACAGGATGAGGGGTTTGGGTAATTTTTTGTTTTATGCTTCATCCTCAAAGATCTATACATTAATCAGTTTATCCTTGCAGTATCCCTCAGAGAACAGGTAAGAGTGCTTTCTTATAGATCAGGAAGGCAATAAAGCCGGTGTCCTTCACATGTCTTTGGGTAAATAGTTCCTAAGTAGATCAATGGCACCTGACCGAATCAAGGAAGTGGGATTTACTTTTAGGTGTCTTCAGATGAACCATAGCATAAGCCAGTGAATAAAAACTAAAAGGTCTGACAAGCCTCTGTGTCACATTCTTTTGCCAAAAGCATAACCTCATAAGAGAAGGAGAAAGGGGCAAGGGGGAAGGGAAAGGTGACTGTGGTGATGCTGAGGGATGGTGGTTTGTGTTTCCTGTCCAGCTCCCCCGCTGGTCATTGTCCTTTGCTCATGGTTTCACTAACTGAACCCCTCACTTGGTGATTCTTTTGGGTGACAGCCCCCTGTAGCCTGGGGGACACACTTCAGAAGTCAGAAATGTGCATGCTCAGTCAAATTGCAGAATACTGATGGAATATGAACATAGAGTAGTACAAAAAAAAGCCTCCCAGACTTGTAAAATGTTTAAAAATGAGTTATTGGAAAGATGTCTGCATGTGGTAAATTCCCCACAGAAGTAGCTTCTGTGTCCTGCAGTGATCCATTTTAGATTTTATTTCATATGTGCTACATTTGCTACTCTTGATTTTTGTTTTGACTTGGAAAGATAAAAACAATGGGTAGAATGTTGGATCAAGAGTATTTTGAGGAATTTTTCAGCAGTTAGCTAGATAATGGGCCAGTTCAAGATCTTGAAACATCTGTAATAATGCAGCTATTAAAAAAAATATTCTACAGACCTATGCTGAGTTTCTTTTTTAAGAAATGTAAAAGAGAAATGAATCTGTCTTTGGTTACAAAAGATCAAAACTAAGAGTGAAAGAAAACTGCTTTTGAGAAAGTGTCGCAGATACAGCAAAAATGTCAGACCCTAGAAATAGCTTGTGATCAGAGCAATGTCAAAAAGCAGGCTTGAGAACATGCAGGTCCTTGGTATGGTTTCAGCAGAGTTTTTTGTTGAATTAATGGGGAGAAAAGGGAAAAATAATGCAGCTCTATCACTGCTGAAGATTTCTGATTTGCAGTCAGCCTCGTGAACAGCCGTAACCAGTGACCTGCCACATCGCTGGCTTTTCAGGAGAGTGTGCTATTCTCTGTCCTGCTGTTTATGGCCAAAGCTGGATGTGACCTCTGATTTGAGTGGTACATGTGCTTTGTTTTCTCTGCTTTGCAAAAGTAAACTCAGAACCCCTCATATGCTCTTCCTGAGACATTGTTCTGCAGAATGGACTATCCCTTTCCTAATTAAATAGGAGCCATTGTAATTAAGAGTCAGTGGATCCTCACACCTGATAGGTGTTCTAGCAGTGCATGTAGGGAGCATCTTCTTACATGCTGCTGGACCCATGTCAGCTCAGGGCAGTTGGGTGAGAAAACTAATGTCTTCTTGGAGAGAGGAAGGTGCTTCTGGTACTTCTGTATTCCCCTGTAAAATCCAGTTGCTGGGAATGGGTGAGCTGTCTGTCAACTGACATGTTGCCACTTCGTGGATTTTGGCGATTTGTCACCTTAGTTCTGTAATCCTTATCAGGCATAATTCTCTGTTTCCCACTTTCTTATCATTAAAACAGTCTCCTATGCAAGTGATTATAATTTTTTTTTTCTTAATAATTCCATTTTTCATTCTTTGAAATCAAGTTTGGCCCTTTCTGGTGTAAAGCAGCATAACTTAAATACTATTTAGAAGGAGTGTTATTTCCAGTAACAATTCTACCTGTATCAAGGAATGTTAAAGATGCTAAGTGGAGAATGTGTTTTAAATACAAGGAGGCAAACAATGTTGATTCAATACTTTCTAATGGCATCCAGTAAATGATGTAAAAATTCTGAAAAAATATTCTTATTCCTGGTGGACTTTCTCAGCTTTTCACTCCTCACACTGCACTATTCTCATCCTTGCAGTAATCAGTCTTTTCTATTCTCACGTTTAGCTACTTTATATGAAGTAAACTCTACTGTTTTCTTGTTCTTCTGGTCTAAGAGCTGTAAAAAAAATTGCTGTAGGTGTAAAAGTTCAAAGATGCAGTGCCTAAATAATACTTTCAGCACATGTTTCTAATCCACCAGCTGAGTTGTACAGCCAGTCTGCTCTAATGCCTGTGCATTGCAAGATACATGGCTCTCATGACTAGACTCCTTCCTGCCGACCTCTTTGCTTGTCATGTCTTTATTAGAGAACAATTACTTCTGTACTAATACTGAGAATGACTCAGCCTTAGTTATTAGCCTGTTCTGCTCCTTCTGTCATAACAAGTTAAAAGCTTTGCAAGGAACATGTGGTGAAGTTGGAAATGTAAACCAAAGACAGCGAGAAGGGACTCTGCTTTGAAGAAATGTCTAATTAGCAAGAAGCACCCTCTATGCTGCAGAAAAATGTGAGAAAAATGTTTTCTTTTTATTTACCAATTTTATTTTTATGAAATGCAGTTGGAAATGACTGCAATGATGAAGCGCATGTGAGATGTACACGTGTAGGTGGGGCCTTGAAATCTGCCTTTGCTTTCAGAAGGACCTGGAAATCCATCTATATCCTAAAGAGGAATCTAAAGACAATGCTAAAACCAGATTTAGTCAACACAAGCAATCTCACTGATTTCTCCCATTGCTGTTTTTTTCAAGAACTGGAAACTGACTTGCCTGTTCACATCTTCCAAAGCCTGTTTCTGTCATAGAACAGCAGGAGTCATGGGTGGCAGCAGGACAGACAAGGACAGGGACCTTGCCCACAGCACCCCATCCCATAGCAGACAAAAGAGGTGACCAGGGTAGGTCTGGTGATAGTGACCAGGGTCACCCAGTGACAGCCAACAAAGGCCTTACTGAGACAAGTCCAAGGACAAGCCAGGACATCAGGTCAGGATCAGCAGGTTAGGAAGCCAAGAAGAACAGGCTTACCTACAGCTGAGCTCAGCCAAGGACCAGGGGCAAGGACCTGAGCTGACAAGGAGCTCCTGGGCCTGCAGGTAGAGGGTACCTGAGATGAACTTCAAATTTAGTTGGGTGCTACTGTTCTGCAGCCTGAGGGCTTTTGGAGTCTGTAGTGGCTCTTCAGAGGGAGTAAGAAAGTAGAGATGGTGCAATACTCTGCAGTGTTTTCTTCTCTACAAACCAAGCAGCTCTGAGTGATTTTGTATTCTAATGTCTCAACCTCTTTCTAATGCATTCTAATATGGTAGAAAATAACCCTTTCTTCTACACAATTCGTGAGTTTGGGGAGGAGTTGAAAGATGTCTTATCATCTGCTCTGTAATGCAAATGATGTGTTGGTTATAATAGTCTCTGACCACAAAATACTATAGTTAGATCTATACAAAACTTGCCACTCCAGTCCATTAATTTTCAGCTGTTGTTCATGTTATTCATGCTTGTGGTCTGCCAGACTGAGTGTATATTCCAGAAAACATGCTGTAGTGTATGAAACTCTGTATTGTGTAGATGGCAAAAGTGATAAGGGAGAATATATTTATACCACAATTGCATATCCAGGAAGAAGGTTAGAAATAAGGGTGTAATGTTCACTTTAATGTAAGATAATTTATTCTAATGAGACTCACATAAGTCATTATTTAAAATTGTCATCTCTTTATTCTTATACTACTTAGTCACACATTCCAGCCTTTTTTAACGTTGCAGGTACTGGTTACTGGTGTTACATAAATAATGAATGGTGCTTGTGTGTAGTTTTATGTTTCCTGGTAATCTGTTCTCTTTGTGTGCACCTATTTTCAGTGAATATCAGGTATCTTTACCCTTCCACTTTCCCACAACTGACTTCAGGGTTATCATTTCACCTAAGTGTGCAACAGCCAGATGAGCAGTGGGCTGCATTGCTGCTGTGCATTGCCATCACCACAAGTGCAGTTTGTGAAAGGCTGCAGGGGGTGAGTTTGGAGTCTGTTGTGTTGGTGCTGAAAAAAGCACTAACTCAGTGTTGCTGACAATCAGTTGATCAGTTCTGTCTCTTTCTGTGGTACCCAGCCTTACCTTTATATATACTGGGATTTGGTGCTTTTTTGGAAAATCAGATACTATTAGAAAAAGGCCATGGTTGGCAAAGTGGTATTCAGATGAAAGCAGCACACTGTAGCTCACTATAATTTCTACAGAAAAGACAGAAAGCACTGTAGAAACAGTAAAGTTGACAGAATTCTTTTGAAATGGTCATTACTAAAGTCATGGTTTAGGTAGTCCACAATTTCCTATCTCTTACCTAGACCTTAGATGGTGTTATTGGTTTATTTTAGTGAGAATTTTCTGTAATCATGTGCACTTCCCTGTCAGTTCCATGCATTTCAAGTTCTGATTGCATCCAGGTAGTTCTTCTCAGTATTGTGCAATACAGGTGATACGCTGTAGCCAGAGACAAGAAAGAATGAGAAATGTGAAGATGGAGTTTGATTCCAGGCTGTGTAACTTCTGGCCTGTTTTGATTTTTGTTTTCCCTCATCAGGACAGTTGCAAAGACTTATCCTCAGTCTCCTAAAAACACCAAACAATATCCAGCTTCTCCTGTGAAGCATCGTGCCACTTCCAATCTCAGCCAGGAAACACCTAAAAAGAAAGCAGACAAGGAGAAAGAAAATGTCAGTCAACTGAAGTCCCCAGGAGCACGCGCTGATGACGTGGGCCAGGCGGCTCCTGAGAAGCACGTGCCTTCTGCTGGAAAGGCTGAGAACAGTGAAGGTGAGCCTTACTGCAAGATGTTAGTGCAAGATATCAGGGGTCCCTGAGGCTTTTAGGGGGTGATGAGCTGTTCTTTTCATGAAACTGCTCAGTCACAGGCTTATGAGAATGTGTAAAGATAGAAACTGGAACCGGTGAACACACAGTTTTCACTAATGTAGCAAAAGCACTTGTTAATGAGGATGTGAAAATGCTGACATCCAGGGATGCCCTTACCTATTCCATCTTCTCTCTGCTGAAAATGCTGAAGTGTGCTTGTCAAAAGGTGTCTTACCACTCTGAACCAGGTGCATTTCAGCCTCTGTACGAACTTGGAATTGCTGGACACTCTCTTTGTTCCCTGCCTGACTTTCCACCCTTGGTTGTCTTCTTCTAGGGAAGATCACAGCAGGAACAAGTGATGCAGAAGAAGCTGCAAAAATTCTATCTGAAAAAAGACGACAGGCCCGCCTGCAAAAAGAGCAAGAGGAAAGGGAGAGACAGGAAAGAGAAGAACGGGAAAGGTCTCTCTGTTGCTTTGTGAAATTTATTACCTAATAATTTAACCTGTTATCACTGAAGATACTTGAAACTCTGGTAGTTTAGGAATCAAGTGGGAGGTTATATGTATTTGTTAATTTCTTTAATTTCAGACTCATCTTTCCTTAGTGTCTTTTGCAGTCTCTGTGATTAGTGAAGTTAGAAAATAATAATTCAGCCTCTTCAAGAACCCTGAATAAACTATTACTTTTTGAAATACTTCAGGTATGTCCATGCTGAAGTGTACTGCACACTGCAGTCTGGATATACCTGAAGTATTTTACATTGTAAAAAAATATTTGAGATGACTTTAAATGAGCTAGATCACGTAGCAGAAACGGTCTTGCAGCAGCAGGATATGCATTAAATAGCAAGGCTTGAATCATTCATAATTAACCTGAAGTTCGTCTTCCTGCCCAACTATGCTGCAGGCATTGAGGGCTCTGAGTGTGGGCAGAATGAAGGTTGCTGTGTCTGAGCAGTGAAGTTCTGTCTCTGTTCTGGGAACAGGCTTTAAGGTGGTTTTCCACATGGGGTGCTGGTTGCAAGTGTCAGCAAACTATGCACTGCCTTCAAACCCCTCACAGTAAATCACTGGCTCTGCATGTCTGGATTCAACTTTGGGTGGGTGGAGTGGGAGTGGAATGACCAGCTCCTGCCATTTTGGCCCTGATGTAATGATAAGAACGATCACTTACAAAACAACTCTTAGGGAGCATGATGTCCTTCAGTGGGCCAGGGAGCAACACAGGTGGAATTTAGACCCACTCCTTCCAGTGTTCCACTGTGTTTTATGGAATTTGCTGCTACTTACCCCATCTGTTTATCTTCAGATGAAGCAAAGGATAAAAGAACTTGCTTGTTTATAGATACCAGCATTCTGGATGTCAAGTACAGTGGAAGAGGGATGTCTTTATTATTGAAACTTAATTTTATTATTGACACTCTAATTGAAATTAGAACAGAAATATTTTCTTTGATCACACATGTTTTTTCAATGGAAATTATAACTTCTATGAAATATTTTAGGTATTAAAATTAAGATTGGAGTAAAAGCTTGATAGGAACCTGAATTCTGAGCATGTGTTCAATGTCTTCACTGTATCCTTGCATCTTTCATGAAAATGTGTGCTGATGCATGTGCTATCAGTTACTTATGTACATACAATAGGATTAATGCAAAACAAGATGAAGCCATTTAAACCTTCTGTTATATTTTTTACAGGCTTGAAAGAGAAGAGCAGAAAAGAAAGGCAGAAGAAGAAAGACTTCGTCTGGAAGAAGAAGCTCGTAAGAAGGAGGAGGAAAGAAAACGTGAAGAAGAGGCAGCTAGAAGAAAGGCAGAAGAGGAAGCCAGGAGAAGAGCTGAGGAGGAACAAATGCTAAAGGAAAAGCAAGAAAAAGAGCTCCAAGCCAAACTTGAGAAACAGGTATCATCTCAAACAGAAATGTGATATTTTTATACATGTAAAAAAATACTTCTTAATATTTGGTAGTCTGCCTGAAAAAAATAATGGCCCTAACTTATTTACACATTTTGATTAGAGGGAAGAAGCAGAAATCAAAGCCCGAGAGGCAGCTGAACAACTTCGTCTTGAAAGGGAACAAATCATGCAACAAATTGAGCAAGAAAGGCTGGAGCGGAAGAAGGTGGGTATTTGCATCTCAGGATAATTATTTCATTTCTTGTTTAAATACATGACCCCGGAAACACCCAGTAGTATCTATTAACAATAATCTGGAGGGATTAGAGGTGAATAGTTATGCCAAATGTAGTATTTGTTACTTGCTTGTTATGGGAACATGGACATCAAAATTTGAAACAAAGTGGAATTGCCTGAGGCAAATGACTTTCTACTAGAGCTCAGTACGCTGAGCAAATGTAGAATCAGCCTATACCTGAACAGTTAAATGCCTGAGACAAACAATGGCAGGCCAAGGCAAATGTCAATAGCTGCCCAACCCAGGACATCACAGACTACTGAGAAACATAAATGACTTTGTTTTAAACTTACTCAACAAAAGCTCTGTGTCATTAATTGAGGAATTTGTGATTAACAGCTTTTCCCCCACCTGGCTATCTCTGGTTGCATTATGCAAAGGAGCAGGACTGTCTGGCCACTGCTGCACACAGAAGTGGCTGAAGCTGCATAAATTAGCTTTGTTTACAGCTGTGTGGCAGGAAAGAGAGAACAACTGCAGAACCCCTGTCTGGTTACAAAAGGTCATCTATCCATATATGTTATTCCAATATGCTTAAAACTGTTCTCCACTGAACTGGAGGCATGTTGTAGCTGCAGATTAGAATACCAAACCAAAGTGTTTTTTACATCTCAAATAATTTCCTTTTTTAATGAAGAAGGAAGGAAGACAAAAGTATTTTAGGATAATGCCTTATACATTTCCAGCAAGAGTAACTTCAAAAATTTCATTTTGCTGTTCTATTCCAAAAAGGCTGACTGCTTTTAAAGGAACTGTTTGGAAATAGTTGGAAAAGCAGCTAGATTAAAATAACCACTGTTGGTTTTAAACAAATGTCTTGCTCCAGAGCTGAGCATGACTCAGCTGCAAACACCTGATACTAAAATGCTTGTTTCTAAAGTGCACCTGCTGACAAAGTAAGATCTGATAGGTGAAAGCCAGGTCCAAGGTGTTTTCTATCTTTAATTTTCTTTATTTTTCTTATTTGTTCTTCCTTTTCCAAGATAGGCAGAGATGATGTCATGACAGTAAAGAAAAGGTTCTTTTTGTCTTTTTTTCACCTGTCTCGTGTTACATATTCTGTCTATCATCTCATCCTTAAATTTATTTTGATTTATAGAGAATAGATGAAATAATGAAGAGAACAAGGAAGAGTGAAACCCCAGAAATAAAGGTATGAAACAGTATGTGGTCGCAGGATTTTTTTGTTTTGTCTTATCATCATATGTGGAAATTAAATTCTAGGGTAGTTCCATGTTAGTAAGTGTGCTTAGGTACACTGTAGACCCAAATTTTAGATGAATTTCGAACTGAGAGTGAATGTTGCTGTGTCACAGTCATTGCTGCAGAGACACAGCTTTTATGCAGCCTTTGCAGGTAACCCCCTCACTACCTAGCAAGGGGCAACAGCCCGTTACTGCATGCTGGAGCTGTAACATTTGCTGCTGTTGATGTGTCTTCCTGCTTTGTACCAACCAGTGAATTAATTACTGAGCTCTCTTTGTTAAGCCTGTCAGGAATGTGAGGTTGAAAAGAAGGCAGTTGTGTCCAGCTAAGAAGTGACAGTCAGGTTTTCATTGCTAATCTACTAAGGACACTGTTTGTTCAGTTACTTTCAGAGAATGTTTTCTTTTTCAATTAAAAAAAAAATGCTATGCCTAACTAAAAAGGGAAAGAAAAGTCCTTTCTTGCTGTTGATGGTCTTTGTCACCCTGTGGCCCTGGGTAGTCTCACAAGTTTTGAGTCCAATCAGTTACATGAAGGTTACAGTCCTCCCTCTAATACAGCTGAGTCATTACTTGATTTTAGAAGGAAGAGCCAAAACTGGAGATACCATCAACTTTGAATGTGGAAAAGCAACCAAAGGCCCTTGTTCTCAACCAGCCAGGTAAAAATTGCCGTATTTTTCTGACCTGTTTCCACAGTTGAATCTCTTCAGATTTTTTGATGTGAAGCAAAACACTGTGTATTATCATAAGTTCTTTGCTTTCATCTCAAAAAGAACAGCTACATTTACATCAGTGACAAATGTTAGAAACTGGAGACAGCTTTGCTTTGCCACTTAAGCATAAGCAGAATAAATTTTCTCCTCCATTTTAATACTTGATGTAGCATTTTTGTAAATGAAAAGTTCTAATCTGCCAATATGTTTGATTGCCTCAACCTACCTTCAGATTTTGTAGGTAGAAAATTTTTGCACACAACCTAGCTTTTTATAGTATGACTCTAAATCTTACCTTTGGTTTGACTTCATTAAAAAAAGCATATATATTTAAAGGATTATTAAATGAAATATACATATCTGACATTTATTATATTTAAA
>WEKY01005691.1:2339-64800 GCA_013390045.1 Picathartes gymnocephalus
AAGCCAGCCACCCAGTCCACAGTGACCTTACAGAATAGACAATAGAAATTCCACACTATATATGTCCTGGGAGTTCCTTTCTCCTGTTCAAACACAAGACTAGAAAACATATACAGCAGTAAAATATGACCTTTATGGGTTTTTTTTGAAAGCATTTTAAAAAGCATATCCCCTCCACAGTTTTGCAGTACTTCAGGGAACATTTTGATCTCTTTGGAAAAGAAAAAATGCCAGTGACGTTGTGTCATCTGTGCTACAAGGGGTGGGCAGACAAGACAGGCCTGAAGTGAACTCCGATGAGAGGAAAATGCAAGCTGAGCAAACACCTAACTGCTCCATGAGACAAGGACCACTGTCCCAGCTCTTATGGGGATAATGACAATTGGCATCTGCCAATCGGTGCTTTCGTATCTCAAACAGGATTCTTGAGATGAAGCTGTGAACAAAAGGGGAAGTTTTAGTCAGGTGTGAAACACATGAAGGGAAGTAAAAATCTTATGGAAGGAGGCAAGTGCAGCTGTGGAGACAGGGAAGTCTCTTTTCACCCAGTATTGCTGCAGTAAGGGCAGAAAGTATGAAGCCACAAACTTCACGGGTTCATCTGTCTTTCTGATCCAACCAGAAAAATCTGTTATTCCAGGTGTTAGAATCTGTGGTTAAACACAGTGGCAATTACCCCATGAGTAAATATGTAATGTATGAAAAAAAAAAATGTATCAAAATTGATTTAGCATCTATTTAGTGTATAGATTGTACATACTATGACAGTAGATGAGGAAGTACAAGGAGGGGATGATTCGAAAAGTGAACATAGAAAGGCAGGAGCACTTGCCTGTATGTGTGGGTCAGTTACTCTTCCAGAAATCCAATGAAATATGCTTTTATCTTTGATAAGGTATTTTATAGCTTCTCCTTGCATGTATTTCTGATAATATTTCCTTATATATTCTCTCTGGTACACTAATTTCATTATTTTCCTATCACTTTATTGATATGTGTAACATGCACTGTTGCTTTGTCATGCATTAGTCACAGTACCAAAATTGGACCTACAGCTGCTTAGTCCATGGATAAATTTGACTCGGCTGGATGTGGATAAACTAGGAGTGAAGTTATTTTGAATCAATATGATACAGTACATTTGATCTTATAACTGACTATTAACTAAAAATAATAATCTCCAAATGCTTGATTAGAGTTTGAGGGCTGCATTCGCAAAGATGTGGGGGGGGAAGTTGCACGAGTAAATTTTCTAATTGTCAACAGGATTTCAGTATTTATTTCCCCAACAGCACTTAAAGAGCAATAATAATTAAAAAACCCACATTCACTAATTGCATCAAAAGCATAAAAAATAAGTTTTCAAAATTATCCTTTCCTCTGATTTCAGATTTGGATTAATAGATCATAGGTCATGTGCAGTATTTGCCAAATTCAGATAGCAAACTATCATATATTTCTTCTATTTCATGATAATTGATAACTTTTAACTGGCTATGTAACTTTGGAGCAGATCTGTTCCAAATAAGAGAATCTGCTTAATTCCCATGATATCACTTAGACCCTGATCTTGCAATCACATTTGCAGAGATGGACTCCTGTATCCAGACCGAGCTCACATACGCCAAAGAGGCTCCAGAAAATGAAAGCATTGGCTCATGGAAATCCAATTGCAAGACCAAGACCCTAATTCCCTTTAGTTTTGTCTCTTCCTAATGAGACCTGTCAATTACTTATAGTAATTAGGTGGGCAATGGATGTTAATGGGACTAGATTTTAAATATGCTACTTCAAAATTATATGAATAGATCATACAAATTTCTTTTCCTGTCTTTTACCATATGTCCTCCTTCAAATATGTATCATTTGTTTTATATCTGTTTAAAAAAGCACATAATATAGAGGCACCACTGTTGACTTTGAAAAACTAAAAGGTGACGTGAAACTTTTCAATAACCGTCACAAAAGAGAAATTTTAGAAAACAATAGAATTGTTTTGAAAAGAAAGTTAACAAGGGTGCTCCATTTAGTTATCTCTTTTTTCATGTTTTTAGTACTCACTTATGAAAAAAAAGTTTCTACAATAAATGACTTTTAATTTGTACATCAGAGGGAATGAGATTGCAATGGTTATTTTGGTTGTAAGGGCATGATTCACCCCTACATTCCTTATGTTTAAAGTTGGTGTCATTTATTAATATCAGTAGAAATCTAAAGGGATATCTTTCATTTCCTCATAAGACAGATATCATATACACAGTTGTCAGTAAAATGCAGATTTTAATCCATTTTCCTGAATTTAATGCAACCTTATGCGAATGACATTATAATATGCATAGTTAGTATGCACTGGATGTCTACTGTGGAGAAAACAAGCTTAAGTTAAGCAGATATGCCTTCACTCTGCAGAATGCTCAGTTGCCAGATTGGGTCAGTGCTAGAAAATTACAGGTTGCAGTATTTTAAATAGAGCCTTTGCAGAGAGCACCATTAAATAACTGCACAGATCTATTCATTTCTCCAAGCAGAGGCAATAATTGGTAACTCTTGTCATTACGCACAAACACCGTGTTCCTCCAAGAATAGCCCAGTGTGATTAGCTCTCAGTAGATCGGCTGTTCCCGGTCGAACTCTCGAGTGGCTGCTCCTCTGTGCGCATTTGCAGATAAAGCCACTGCAACTGAGCACAGCTGATGAGTCATCTCTCTGAGTTCGGTACGTCTGTTCCAAGACAGTTCATTGTTTTCTCAAAAAAAGAACAAACTTCTGTTTTTAAGAATGTCTGGGTTCACAACATTGTTATTAAGGGAAAGCTCAGGCAGGCATCTTATAATCTTAGCCTGTGACATGATGTACACTCCTGCTGCAGCCCAACAGTTTTACTTAGTCTAAAAATGCTTTTTTTGGACATTGTTTTTCTATCTGTTGGCTTTTCTCTCTTTTACCTAAATGCAGAATTCAAACTGTGTTTTCCATCCTAAATCACATTTTATTTCCAGGGATTAGGGGTGATTCAAAAGTAGTTGAAAGCAGAATGCAGTTGGAGTGCTCATCTAGTTCATGTACAATAAGGACTCTTAGCACTTCTGTCCATACCTGGTCTTTTGAAATACAATATTTCAGCAGGCTATTTAGTTCACACTTCTTCAAATAACCATAGATACACACACCTAAAAGATCAAGAGTTTAAGCTTTCACTTAAAAATAGACAACTGGGTATCTCTGCACTATTGAGGAGTCACAAAGGATGATAAAAATGTTTACATGAGCTAAATCGTGTACTGTGTATTAAAATTATTAATTACAATGGATAAATTTAGATATGGCTACTGGTGTACTATAACACAATACTTTAACTTGAAGCTCAGTTGGCTAGAACTTACATGTTTCCAGCTTGTTTAATATTGACTTAGCAATCATCAGAAGAGCTTTACTGCTTACAAATGAAATCATTTGTTTAAATATTTGTTTAACTCTTAGACACTAATGTCAGCTTTACAATTGCTAACTCTGTAGTTGGGTAGGATCAAAATTTGGGAATTGAGGAAATAAAGCTCATCAGTCATAGGAAAACTGGAGTGTAATTGATTCTGCCTTTGAGCTGGGAAATTGACTTCTTGACTTCAAAAAGTTCTTTATACTGCTCTGCAAAGATCAGACTCTCAAATTCTCAACCATAACACTTTTGCAAGCAGTAGGATTTTAATTTTCACAGTGAATGTATTATGAATTTATAAGGTTTTTAGGACAGTAACTGGAGCAAACTTGCTTGGTAAAATTGTGTAAGTGAGTACACAGACAGAAGTGTTGGTAGCTAACAGCATTCTTGGTAATAATAATTAAAAATCCCACAACTGTAGATGTTTTCTAAGAGATCAAACCAGTTGAAGGGCAGATGATAATTGTGGAATCGAGAACTGGTCTGAAGAGTTGAATGAAGTTTAATACCTAAACGGGGCCTACAAAAAAGCTGGAAAATGACTTTTTATAAGGGTAAATACTGATAGGACAAGGTTTAGCAGCTTTAAACTGAAAGAGGGTAAGTTTTGGGAAATTTGGAAAAAAATCTTTACTGTGATAAACTGCAGGTTTCCCAGGAAAGTTGTGGATGCCCCATTTTTGGGAGTGTGCCAGGCCAGGCGGGATGGGGCTCTGAGCAACCTGTTCTAGTGGAAGGTGTCCCTGCCCATCGCAGGTTGTTGGAAGTAGATGACCTTTAAGGTCTGTTCCAGCCCAAACCATTCTATGACTCTATGTTTGCATCTCTTGAAGACAGATGATAATTTTTTGCAACACAGAGTTATAGGCACAGTGAGGAGGGTACTCTTATTCTTCCTCTTTGGAGCTTAAAGTAGAAAATAATATTTTATTTGCAATACTGTAAGAATCAGAAAATTTCTCTTTGAAAATGTCCCTTGGGCTTTCAGTTATGCCTTTGGTCTGCTGCATTTGAGCACCAGTAATGCAAGAGTCCATAAGATTTCACAGGAAGAGAGGTGAACACCATCTGCATCTTCCTGTTCAGTTTCTTTCAAGGCAAAGACATAATAAAATCTCATAAACAGAACAATTACCAAATAAAAGCTGACTTTTCAAAACCCACTGTCCATACAGGGAAGCCACTGAGTGTTCTTCCACTGTTCTTACAGCTAGAAATAAAACGCTTAATTTTATTTATGGATGAATGTCCTTGTGTTGACATTATCCTTTAGCTTAAATAGCTGTCCATCTTGACACAGTTCTTCATTGTAGCGATGGCCCTGTTCAGTATTTGCTTCATTCAGATAGAGAGCTCAAGCTTTTTAACCTTATTTGTTTAATTTTTCTTCTCATATAATTAATCTTCCTTTTTCTTCTGAAATCAGAACATGCTACTCCAGTTGGTATCTTTGCAAGACCTCTCACACAGCATTCAGTGATTTCCCAGGTTCCTTGTATACTGAAAATGGTAAATGTGGTGTTCATATTGCTGTTGTTGAAAGTGAGAATGCAGGGTTGTTTGTTCCAGTAAGCATCTCCAGGTTTTGTTTTTGCATTATAAAACCTTCAGCAGTTAGGTACTGTTTTGAGATGTAGCACCTTGGCCAGCTTGGCACTCCCACAGATTTGCACAGCTGAGGGAAACAGACTGAAGTTGCAGTAAAAAATGAGATGTTATTGGTGCCTTTCTGTCAGCAAATGGGTCTTGAACCTTGGAATTTTTCCCCTGCCTGGATTGTCTTTCACCCTTCACAGTCTAGACTTATTAACCTTGCACACTGCAAAGTTTGTATTGCTAATCTGTGTAATCTTAGGGAAAAACACATGTTGACAGGTAGAGAAACTATTAAGCCCAGTTGGCCAAGAATTCATTTATTTTATTATAGTTTCATAGGAAAACAAGCCTTACCCGGTTATGCTCTGTGTATGGCTACATGTATGTAACACACACATCTCAAAGCTGTGTGCCCACTTGTTTTTTTCCACCTACAGAACAATTTTTGCATTAGTTTCCTGATTCTAACCAAATTTGACTGAAGGGTAAAGTTTATAGATTATGACATACCTGTAGGATTTTGGGAAAGTAGGTAGGGGGCTTAAAGGTAGGTATCAATTCTCTTCCAACTATGCAAAAAACTGCACTGTGAATTCAGCCTTTATGAGACACCAAAGACCCCATGTTCTGGAGAAGTACTTTATGAATGAATGCTCAACATTGGAAAAGTTCCAGTAATAGGTTATATCTCAGACTGATGTTCAGAAGAAGACTAGTTTCCTTTGTCTTGGACCTCAGGGGACCTGCTTTTCAAACTGTGTTAGAATTAAGCAAAACTGTATGTCTTAACTATTTCACTTAAATATTCTGCTCTCGCATAATCTAGATATGTCTCTCTTGAGTTCTTCTAAACTCTTGCTATTTGTTAGTCTGAGTGATCAATCACAATTTATCTAATGCTTATACAAAATCACAACTTCCGCATCTGGCTGCTTGCCTGTGCACCTGATGATTTCTCTGGAGAAACTGTATAAATTAAAGACAGAAAATAAAGGGTATTGTAGAAGTAAAAGCATTGCAAA
The DNA here is from genome assembly GCA_013390045.1 of Picathartes gymnocephalus. NCBI lineage: Eukaryota > Metazoa > Chordata > Aves > Passeriformes > Picathartidae > Picathartes > Picathartes gymnocephalus. The sequence continues at coordinate 8,397 of WEKY01005691.1, forward strand.
TATACTTAAAATGCTTATAGTTCACAGGAAATAAGTGTATGGTCTTTACTCTTGGGGTTTAGCTGAGGATTTATTTAAGGAGCCAGAAGAGAGCTGACAATAGTGTAAAAGAAACAGTAAAAAAAGAATCACAATTGTACAGTATGAAACGAGAAGTAAAAATGAATAAAACCCTCTGTCAAACTCATGAGTTTTTGTAGCTCAGGAGAATGCTGTGGCCGTATCCATTCCCCCAGGCTTGGTCATTAGCAAACTTTTTACTCGTGAAAACTGTGTAAGATTGTATCGTGGCTATGGTAAAGTGCAAGGCACAGAACACGTGAAGGAAGGTTTTTAGATCAGCTAGAAAGCACACCTGGTGCTCTGTGTGCTAGTAATTTTTTACAAATATCTGAACTGTCGTTACTGAACACTTTCTTCTATCCAAGAATTTCTGTATCTCTGACTTCTCCCACCACTTTTTGTGCTTTTCTTAGAGAAAGGAAAGCAAGATCAAATAAACAAACAGCTCTATCTATGAAATTTTATTTGCACTGATGTTAATTGGGCAGGGATTTGGGGTTTTGCTCACCGGTTGTAACTCTTGCTGTCTCATGTGGTTTTCCTTTTCTTATTTTTCTTATTAAGCTCTTTTTCTTACTGGAACCCAGACACTGGGAATGTTGAACTGCCTGTTATGGCTGAGTTGTATAAAATGAACTGAGAACTGATCTTTTAATGCTTCCTATAAAATTAAAAGCTATTGCAGAAGAATATATATATATATATATTTCTTTCTAGTACATGTACCCATCCTGTAGAAGTCTTCCTCTGCAAACATATTATTCCTTAAAATCTCTTCTCTTCCACCTCTCTATGGCCCCTATCCCAGGTGTATTTTACTGAAGTCTTCATCAAATGTAGAAACATTCTGGAATCAGAAGACAAAAACCAAGAATCTTGATGGATTTTGACAGACAATTGTTTATTTATTTAGAGATAAATTATCCTTTTATTACCTTCCCAAGAATGCTTCTTGGTCCCAAAAGGAATCTGGAACAGAATGTCACTTACAGCCACTTGCCTGATTTATTTTTGCTGTTGAATAAGGAGTGATTTGCTGTGGTGCCAATACCTTCAGCAGGAATGTTGCTCCCAGTTGCAGGAATGAAGCAGGGAGAAGTTCCCTATTTTGCATGGCCTTGTACTTGTATGAAAAAGAGAGCCACCTATTCCTATAAAGCAGGGTCAAGTCTAAAAATAGCTGGGACTAGGAAGAAAAAGAAAGCTTTGCTTCCTGCATTCATGCATCAGTGAACCAGTGCAAGGCCAGGCTCGTTTATTTAACAGTCTTACCTTTACATGATTAGCTTCTGTTCTTTTATCTGTAATAATGTTATTTTGTTTTATGGATTAAATAAGCAGACACCAGTTTAAGATGACAGAAAATTGGCTTTTAGAAAAGTTGTTCTTTCCCCTCTCAGTTTTGAAGAACTTGTCTTCAAAACTCAGTCTTACCTGTCATATTCAGGATAACACTATTGTGTCCTGAGATTCTAATAAGCATTTGTTGCCTGGTTGAACACAAAGACAGAACTCTTCTACAGCCCCTAATGGTTTTCTGGTATCCATTTTTGTGATGTCTTTGATTTCCTTGTGAATCTCAACTTGCGAGGCTATGTGCCTTCTCACAGCCTCTGCCCAGCCCATGGGAATATGATATTGGACACTAGTGTGATACCAAGACTCAGTAACTTGAATATATTTCTGTTGCTGTTCCAATCCCATTTGTCCAATCAGTATCCAGTAATGTGTAGATTGTGAAAATTACAGTTGTTAAAGTGGTACTGACTATTGACAATAGTTTTATGCTCAAGTCCCAACCTTAATAAATATTCATGAGTATATTAGTTAGATGGACAGTACAGTTTATTGGAAACAGTTTGTGCAGATACAGAGCTGTAAAACTCCTTACTACCAGAAGAGATGCAGAAGAGGATAACAATACTGGGATTTGTTCAGCTTCCGACTGGAGAAGGTCTATTTGCACACAGGATTCAGTCCAGAGAGGTCTGTACAAGCAGCAGCCCTGTTTGGAAATCTGTCAATGCACAGGCATTTATAGAAATGACTGGTTTCCCTTACAGACTGTGACTGGAGTGGGACAGAGTAACTAATCCATCAATTCTGTTTGAGCCTTGACGTTAGGCACCATTATCAGGCTCCATGGAAAATATGTCTTCAGCTATGGGAAAGAAATTAATAATCTTAACACCTTCTCGGATGTGGAGACCATAGTAAAATCTGAGGTTGGAAGAAAGTATTTTTCATCAGAAAGCTGAGAGTCTTGCAAGAAGCAGGAACTCTCAGATCTACCAAATCCTGTTGTTATTACTGAATATGCACACATGTACATGCACATGTACACAGAGCTTGTAGGCAGTGGATACGCTAAACTGTTATAAATCAAGACTTCTGAACTACCAGCTAGCTGTGACCTGGTGTTTTGCTGGGAGTTTGGCACTGGGGAGAAAAGCACCTGGCATATCTGATTAGAAACTTGCTGTAGATTGCACAGTGAGTTTCAATTATTCCTTCTAAAAAACTTGATTCACAAGGCAGTCTCCCTTTAACACATAAAATTTTATGGGGTAAAATATTCTTACTCTGAGACTACTTATCAAACACACCTTGAGAATTTCGTTATTGAAAGTGCACAGAATTTATGTTTGTATAACTCAGTAATTGCAAGTACCTAAATGACCTGGAAGACTGTGCCTCATTTTAGGAGGAAATTTAATGTCCAGATTGTCCAACTTGTCCCAGATTTAAAGAGTTCAGATGCTTTAGAATTTCACATTGATTATAACTGTGATTTATTTTAACTTTGTTTGACAGTTCATGTAGGAATGAGTAAAAAAAGGTGTTTGCCCTTCCAGATGTCCTATTCTGTCCCAGATCAGGTTGCTTTAAATGTCACATCTGCTCACTCCTCTCCCAGCAGCAGTTCCTGCCCCGGACTCCTGAGGTCTCCCTTGGAGAGAAGGAGGCAGTGGGTGTGGTTATCCTGGAAGCCAAAAGCAGAGCAGGGCGTGTCTCCTCTCAGCAAGCATATCTTTGCAGACAGCAGGTCCAGGGAGTTTTCTGTCCTGCCTTTGCTGCTGTGCTGTGCACTCACACCCTGCTTCAACACCAGTGAGTCCCAATGCTTCATTAAAATCAATAAGGTTTGCAAGAGTTTTCTTTTTTTTTAAGATGTGTGTAAACCCAGCAACAACGTTAGTGCTAATATTGAGAGTTAAATAGTCAGTCTTACAACAATCAAACATGGATTAACTCTACTTAGCTCTGCAGGAACATGTACTTCTTTAGATCAAAATGAGATACCTGAGAATAAATCTGTTGTAACTTTTATTTTGATCCCAGAAAAATCTTGGAATGAATGGGAAGCTTATTCTTAGTTCTGCACAGTACAGAATAATTGATTTTTCTATGGGTCATAATTGAAAGGGTGTTAGCAGTAGTTTTAAAAGTCACAGACCAAAAGTAATATCTTAGAGAAAATCAAGCTGATGTTCCATGAGTTCATTCCTTTCTACTTTAAAGTATATATCTAATAACATATAATGTTTCCTAACATTTAGCAGGTACATGCTTTGATTCCATTTATTCAGGTTTATTGTTAAACATATCCATTTACACATACTGCTTTAAACACAGCAGGATGGAAGCATTATTAGTTTTATCCATCTTAAGTTTTTTGCATTTATTTTCATCTTTTCCCACTGTGCTAAGATCCCCAGAAACATTAACATTTTTGATGCTGTAATGTAAATGAATCACCTCAACATTGTGTCGTTAGTCAGTATTTCTCTCCCCCATCTCCACAGTACCTTGGCTTCCTCCCCATTAGCTTAACTAACACCTCCAGCATTGCATAGATTTTATCAGCCGTGTTTAAATAAGCTACTGTTACTGAGGGGTTAAGCAGGTAGGATGATTGCACTAATAAAAATTGATAAGTAGTCAGGTTATCCTTCCTAATTTATTGCCATGGCAACAGACAGCACATGTGGCTTGTTGCTGAAGAACAGAATGCTAATAATCAAATGTGTCTTACCCAAATGAATATAAAACACAGCTTACTAATACAGTGCTTTGACATTGTATACATTACTGAACAACAGCATGCATTAATTCTGCATCTAAGTTACTTGATGCATATGCTCTGGAGAACAGGAAAAATGAAAAAGCACGTCTGCTACATCAAAGCTGTTCATTAAAGTAATGTATTTTAAATAGTATATACAGTGAAAGATCCAATTCTCCAACACTTATCTTGTTTATTTCAGTAGGTGGTGGATATACTAGGAAGATGAAGCAATGCATAGTCATTGTGAGATGGCATAAAAATAACCAACACAGCATAGGAGTTCAATTAAGCAATAATCTCAGAGAAAAGATGGTCATTACTAGCAGTTAATGGTTGGTTTGTTAGTTAATGGCCCAAGGCAAAGCTGAGAGCAGTTAAGCCTCTAACAAACTGGTTGTGAATTATGGCAACAATGGTTTTGCTGGGGATTTTCCCCCCATTATCATAGTTTATGATAGAAATAATGCATTTTTAAAGATAGTAGTTTTTACACAGGATATTAACTGGAAGTGTGGTGTTTCAAGGAAATAAACATTTTTTTTATCCAAAAGGAACATAAACATTCACTCTAGATATATAGCTCGTATATATGTTATACATGTATATCCTATATGTATGTAATATTAAATATAAAAACTATGCTATACACACATGTAACATATTAGAGACTATATATAAGAGTAATTGTCAATTTGGAAATTTCTGTATCGTTGAAAATACAGAGTTTCTGTGTGTACATACACATAAATTCATAGGCTTATATATATGTGGGCATTCTCTGTGTTTACTTTATACACACACAGAGAAACACACAGCTTTAGCCTTTTTACCAGTGTCCTCTCTACATACTTCAGTCAACTGAAAAGGAGAAGAAGGGACATGAGAAAAACCTTTCAAAGTTGGCAAATCAGGTCATCCCACTCATCCCAGTGTTCTACAAACATAAAGCTTCTGGTTCATCTGAAATCATCAAGAGCATCATTGTTTCTTAACCTGAGATCTTGTACCACACTTTGCACATAATCTCAGAAGTAATTTATTTACAAAGTCTTCCTTTCTCTTAAAGGCCACAAGATTTGCTGTAACCAGAACAAGCTATGGACTCAGACTTAGGAGGTTTGAAACAGTTATGCTGGGGAATATAATATGGTGTCTATTTTAACCTAAAGCTTTGTTATGTTGAAATGGATATTTTCCTCCTGGAAATTGTTGGGATGCAAGTGCAGTCTACTTCCAGAAAGTGAAAGGGTGATGGGATTTTAATCAACTTCCTGGAGACTAAAAAGAATCTTGATAAACTGAAATGGTTGGTGAAAATTGCCAGGATGTTACAGTAAAATAGCTTTACCATGAATCTGAGATAAGGCAATTTCAGATAAGATGGGAAACTATAAAACTGCCATGAACATAAAGAAAACTATATTTGTAGTATGAGTACCATATATTCATAATTCATAATAATTTTAAGTTGGATATTAAAAAAAAAAAAAAAGAAAAGAAAATTAAGACCTTCTTTCAAGGATTCCCAAGAGTGAAGGTTTCCCATAAGATCCTCAAAGGATGGAATTTTATATAGGAACTTCAAAACTATTTTTCACTTTTGAAAACTGTTCTTAAACATGTATAAACATATATAAAAAAAGTCTTAATTTTGGACAAAATTCAAGAAATGAATGGGCAATCTTCAAATATGCATACACACTGTCTCAGCTTTGCCTTTTTCCATTTTTTTTTCAAAGGGCTCTCAGCACTGTACAACAAAATAAAAAAAAACCTGCCACACTGCATAATCTCTTTGTAGCCTAGGCTCATTTCTGAACACTGGCAGTATTCTGTCCTTCCTGCTGTCCAGCAGAGTTTTCAACTAGTGCTTTAGGATACTTTTCTTCCTTTCTTATCAGGTACTTGAGACCCACCAGTGAGAGCTCCTTCTCTGAACAGGTGTTACTGGGTTTGCAAACGAAGCTGCTATTGTATAGGATCTCTTTCAAGTCTGAAAAACAAGTAATTGAACTATGAAACAGTGGGAAGGTGGCAGAGGTGGGAGGAAAGACTCCTTCTTTTAAGCTACTGAATACTGTTATAAATATTTGCAGCAAGGAAAGAATTCAAAGTTCCTCAGAGATACCATGAAGTTTTATAGATCAATTTCAACTTGATGTACCATGAAGAAAAAGGCAGGACCACTGGGCTGAATCACAGAGCCAGGTAGGCACACTTAGAGGATCGGATCAAGAAAAGACTTTTTCTAACATTTACTATAAGAACAAACTGCAGCACTAGGTATTCATGTTACATGAGGCTTTACATTGGGCTCAAAATGTCAGAAACTACAGTAGTTCAACTGCTTGAAAATGTTAGAGGAAATATTGCCTGCAAGCCCAGAGTCCTATTATCTTTGACAACTCTCTGTGCCAAAATAGCTCTTCACCCAGTAGCAGTCTAGTTCTTCATCTTTTTAAAATCATTGAGGTTAGGTCTGATCCACTGATAATATTTCTATCCTTTTTTTTTTGTCTTTTTGGAAGAGCATTACTAATTCTAGTATCATCACTGAACACAGGTTTGGTTTTAGCATCTATGGACTAAAAGGACAGAAAATATTTACTTGATGGCTCATGCAGAAAGGGCTACAAAATATGACCTAAAAGAGCCTTCCTCAGTAATGCCTCCTAGAGAAGATCTCCATCCATTTTCACAGTGTTTTTGATGCAGGAAATCAATAGTGTGAAATTTACAGACTGAGATGTCTTCACTTATGGTTTTCTGACACTGGACTTCCAAATCATCACAGTAAAGAGTTGCAATTATAAAATGGCTGTTAGCTACCTCAGGGCTGTCTATATCAATAGGACAGGGTGAGACTGGAATGTTTTACCAGCTGTTAGTAAGTTTTATAAATTCCTGATTCACTTACCTGCAAAACATTTCCTCAAAAATACTTAGACTATATGATCCTTTCTCATGAAATGGATAGTGGATAAAAGAAATTTAGATTATGTGGACTGAACTGCACCCAGTCTGAAGTAAACTTTGTAGATAAGTTGACACTTAACACTACCTAAGTGACTTTTGGAGTTAGGAACTCTGAGTCAGTGATATATTCTGTTTTCAGTGTTACTTAGACATGAAGGGCAGAATCCATGAGGGATGGAGGTATCACAAGCATGAGTACCTAAAATAGCACCAGACTCTGCAAGGTCTCCACAATGTAGAGAAAGATGTTCAAAAGGTGAATACAGAAAGCCAAATAAATAAGATGACCACTACTGACGTCAGCCAGCTTGGAGCATTGAAATACATACTATATCAGACTGCAGATGGAAAAGGAATCCTCCAACTGTGAGTGTGTGGGACCTCTCCTGATATAAGGAAAGTAAGCTAGAAGAGTCAGGGTTTTTTTTTTTCATGTAAAACAACATATAAAAAAAATCTAACACTGTTAAGAGTGTTCTTGTAAGATGTTGAAAGACCCAGGTTTAGCCACCTGTTTGAAACTGACTTCTTTACCTGTGACGCTAAATGGTCATATTAATGGTTTCATTTTAATGTCTGTTAGATGTCAGATTTCAGGGGTTAAACTAGTATAAATGAAATCTTTCACAGTCTAGATGAACACTCTAACCACTCACTTATTGAATGATTTATTAAGAGCAGAGTGTTTCATAATTATCTTAGTTCTCCTCTGTGTAAGGCACAAAACCTCAAAAACAACAACCAGTTCTGACTTTGCTGTAAAAATGGAAGTGGAAGACATCTAGGTAACAACATCCCCAGAAACTTGGATTTCAAAGACCTTTATGGACTTAGACACCTAATGTATCATTTTGAGAACTAAGCCCTTTTCTGTATACAGCCCCAGGGCCTTGCTGTACAGAGATAAAATAAAAACGCAGCCCTATACCCTGGCTTGAAACATGTGGTGCTCTATATAGTTCTACATTTCTGTATATAAAATGATAGCTAGAGATATTTTTTTTGACAATATTCAAGCATTAATTAGATGACTTCTCCTTTTCAGACACACTGAGCAATTACACAAAAAACCTAAAGTCACTGAACAATGAGTGCACAGGATCACTGAAAAATCACTCCCTTACTACTTGCAAAGCACTTTCATGGCTAAAGATGCTGCATAAGTGTTCGGTGTTATTAGTGCTATGTGTAGATTATGCTGCCTCTCTTGTTTCAGATCATGTCTAATCAGGATTTTTCAAATAATTCCCCTCTGTGTCTAGAGAGGAAATTAAATCCAAAATTCTTCTGTACATCTGAAAGTATTTTGTGTTAGCGTTTGAGAGAAGCTAGAGTCAGATATGAGGACATGGAGGGAGTTGTATTTGTCAGGAGACAGCAGCCTTAGGCAGTGAACTATTTGTTCAAACTGCAGTGAGACATAGGAGCAGAGTGAGAGTCATATATACAGAAAGTATCAAAATAGGGGCAAGAGACAGAAACATGATTCTGTAAATGAGCAGGGATGGATAATAAAGAGGAATCTGAGGAAACAGAATAGTGGAGGATGGGAGGGAAATAGGGCCTTTCACTGGGGAGCAGGGTAGGTGCTGAAGAGAAATGAAGCAATCAGAAATCATTACAGAACTGACTGCATGACCTTAATTTTGCCCTCTTGTGCATGCACACCACAAGTGTGTCTTTCATTATGTAATCTCATGCTATTTTTTCCCCAGGATGGGCTGTGTCTCGGGGACACCTCAGAGCTGTGCAGCAGAGGAGACAGCTGCTGTGCAGCTTGGGACGCAGGGAGAGACGCCGTGCTTGGGAGTGGGGCTGCACACAGAGCTGCTCCTCACCTGCCAAAGGCTCTCTTAAAATAAGGAGAGCAACACCTTTTATACATAATCTTGGCAGCGTCAGCAATGAGATTTTCAGACTAAAACCTCTGCGTGCTTTCTCAGTATACACTTCTTGGTGATATAAGAGCTATGGGGTCTTGGGCTTCTTGAGAGAGTAAAGAGAATTTTAATCCCAGACTGCTCTGAAATTCACAGATCAGGGAAATTCAGAGATTGATACTCAGAGCTGGGTTTCAGTATACTTCAGAGTGCAACAACACGACACCCAATATCACACATCAGCAGAAGAGAATAAGAGTGAATATTGAGTAGCTATCTAGTCAGGATATGTAATCTCCATATACCATACAAAGATGTTGTCAGATTTATTTTAAACGCTTTATGAAATATAGATAAACAGTGATTCTGGGTATACCTTGGAGAAGTGAAGAGAGAAAGGCATTGAGACTTTTCCCTTCTCATGTAGACCTGCTTTGTATGGTGATGTTTTTTTCCTCAAGTTTTTCATAAACATTCGCATTTCCTTCTCTCAGTTCACATGCCTTTCTGCCTTATTGTAGTAGACAACTTCCAACTTTCTTCCCATTGCCCAGGAGCAGCAGGTAGTGTTGGATTCCTGGCACAAGAGATGTTCTTAATCCTTCTGTTCAAGGAAATGGCAGCCCTTGAGGTTTGGGCAACCAGAATTGGAAGAAAAGCTCTGCTTCACCCCTACACTCTAGATTGCAAGGTACAGAGTTTGGGTGGAATTGTCAAATAATTATTTGCCAAATCATGGTTGAAATAATAATATGAGGAAAAAAATTTAGCCCTTTTGAAGGCAGCTGCGATTGCTAAAATTTAACAATTTTTTAACCAGCTGCAAAAAAATGTCTTATAGCAGGAAGATGGTGATATCTATTTAACTATAATTACAAAGTTGCATAGCAGTGAGCAGATGTAAACACACTGATGAACATGATATAGGCATCTACACTATACAAGAAAATAGAAACACACTCAGTGCAGCAGTTAACAGCTAGTTTCTCACAGAAGATGAACAACTATTATTAGCCAAAATTTTTGAGAGGTTTTGAGAGTCTCCTACAGTATACTTTTTTCTTTTAACTTGGAAAAACACCTCATTCACCTTTTGAAGATGTAATATGTTTCAGGCTAAGCTGTAATTAGTACATGCTTTGGTTTTGTGGTAGGAATTGAATGCTTCAAAACCAAATCTGTGAGATGGGACAGGGAAGAATTTGTGATTTAACAAGAGAGTGAAAATAGCTATGGTAAGTATTAAATCTAGAGGTATTGCTAGACAGGTGGAGATAAAAGGTGATGATTCTTGGAGAACAGCTGGCACCAGGTGGGACTTGCTGGATGAGTTTTGAAATTGGGAGACTGGGTCTGGCAAATGGTAGAGAAAGGAAAGCAAGTGATGGAGGCAGTCCTGGAGAACACGAGGCCGGGGTTGGAACCTATGAGGCAGATGACCTTATCTACTGAAAGGAATACACAAGCTGTAAAACACGCCTTTGAAATAACATTAAAGTAGCAAAATAGCACAGTTAAAAGCTGTAAGGTACAGATTAAACCTGTGCAAACAAAATTTGTTGTGGAAGTAACTTCCTAGGAGCTTTGCTGAGTGCAGAAGTCCTCCAGGACTATGAGCAGGTGCTTTGGGGAAATCACAGTCTTTAAGGGTGGTCACATAAATAGCATGTAATTCCTCTTCTGGTGGTTGGGACCATGTTTGTATGTCACCTCTTACCATCACCTCGTACGTTTGTTTGAGTGGAGTCCAATCTCCTGCTCAGGTGATGAGGATGTACCCATCTCTCATACACAAGAGAAAGAAATCAGAGACCCCTCTTTACCCGTCTTTAGCGGATGATGTGTGTGTGTGTCAGTCTCAGTGCTTAAATTAATCCCATGCCAATTCTTTGATGCTATGATCTATCTTTGTAAGGGAAATCCCTGTTTAATTATCAGTTTCTATTGGAATCACTCAGTTTATTTCAGCAGAGAAGTAAGAGCACAGCCAGGTGAGAACTCTTTTAGTGGATGCTGAAAAAATGAGGAAGCAGCTAATGGTGTTCTGAAGGAGAGGTTTTGTTGTGTACAGCTTTTGTTCTGAAACAGAGAACAGTGGCTTTTTCTGGGTTGAGGCAAAGAAAAGATATGTCTCTGCTACTGTTTGGAGCTACCCCCAGTCTCTATTTGCAGGTGATACAGAGAATGAAAGGTGGCCAAGTGAGTGCCCCCTGGATATGAAGAGATCTCTTGTTTTCAACTTCTGGTTTCATGAATTGATAAATCTCTTGTTATTGGTAAGACTCTATAAATGATAAATCCCACAGACTCAGCCCTACCTACTGCCTAAAATAATAATAAAAAGAAAAAAAAGGCAGAAGAAAATAAAGCCTCTAAAGAGAAGAAATTGAGCTTTGTGCAAAGGTGTGCTCAGCAGCTCTGTTGTTTTTTCTTTGATTTTTCTTAGGCAGAATTAATCTTCTGGAATGCAAGTTAATCTTCAAAAGGCAATTTTTCCCTTGGAATGCAAATTTTTATAGTGATGCTTCCCATACCACTGAGGGAATACGGTAATGTTACTATGCATTGATCCAACTATTTCTATTTACAGCAATCAAATACTCATAGACTTATCTTCACGATCCCCTGTGAAGCAGATAAACATTGGAGTTGAAGTTTTACTACTAGGGACACTGAGGCAAAGATTACAATCCATGGCCTTCCAGTCACTGGTGAATGTGTTCAGTTTCTGCCCAGGCCTATTCCTGGACAGTTAGTGAACTGCTTACAGCTGTTAAAACTTATTTTTGTGGGGTCAGTAATTACATGAAATAAATGTATGGGTATACTTATGTCACCATAAGCTTGTTCTGAGATCAAATCTGGTAACTATTTACACTGCTGACCACTGCATCTGCTCGCATGAGCTGGTTGGCATTGATCTTCCCCATGGCATTGATATATCACCTCTGTTCTGGAGGAACAGAGCCTTAACATGCTTTTAGCCCATCTCTAGACTCGTAGTTTAGAGTTAGGAGTAGCCTCCTTTGTCTGCCTGAAGGTATCCCGAGGTCACCTTTTCCCAAGCATAACATTTTTTGAGATTTTTTTGGGTTGGCTCCACACACCTCAGAAATGTGAGTGAGAAGAACAGGGATCCTAAATTCATGCTCAGGTATATGCTTGAGCTTTCTCCTCCTCAGTGAAAACACAGTTTTGTAGTGTTGGGGCCAAGTCTTTAATTTCCTAGGTCCCAGCAGCCTTTGCTACCTAAATTTATGCCCTACTTTCTGATGAACTTTTGGAGGGACTCAAGACCATCCCTCTGGGGACAGGTTTTGTCTGAGTTTTATTTGTGTATGCCAAGGTTGGAGGCACTGCTGCCATCTCCATTTAAATGTAAGAAGATGCAGGAATATGTGCTGAGATATATGTATCTGTTGTACAAAATTAATGCCGTGGAAGAACTGATTCACACATCACGTTTGTGCTTGTAGTTTAAATTAGGGAGTGTTTTTCATAATTTTTTTTTGGGCGCAGTGTGAGAGGAAATCAGACTTTGTGGGAGAAGTTTGTTACTCAGAAGAAGTGTCAATCTTCTGGCACTTAAATCTCATATATAGCTAAAAATGAACTGTTGGATCTTTTTCAAGCTAGAAACCTTTCTGACCTTAGAAACAGCAGTTTAATAATATTGGCTGTAAATGTAGTTATTGAAATAAATGTTTTGTTAAACCTGTAAGTGGGAGAAAAGTTCATGTTTTATTGATCTGTTGTTCATTCTGTTTTGAACTTAGTGGTTTGGTACTAACCCTTCATGCAGATATTGATTATTTAGTAGAACAAGGAGAAAAAATTTGTGGGGGTGGAGGGAGTTTGACAGGCAGGGCTGTTTGAATTTGTTAAAATACCCACTGAGAAAATCTGAGAGGCCTTATTCAATGGAAAGACCAAGGCGTATTTACGCCTTGGAAATACATATGATTGTGATTCATTTGAGACATTAAAATTGTGTGAATGATAATTTATTAGAAAGGGAAGACCTAATGGCAATAGAGATATAAACTGGAAATCCCTTTCAGTCTACAGATAAATAGGCTAACTATTTTAAATTTTGCTAAAATTTAAAAATATTTAAATGGAGCCAATGTCTAAAGATCATTATCAACATTTAACAAGTTTTTTTCCCCTCTTTTTACATCTCTCCTGTCTTTAATTTTGCTGTTCTGAATATCAGCCAAATTGCTGAGTTTTCAGGGCTAACCCTCAGATTTTCATAATGTTCTTACACGAGAAAAAGTATTGATTTCCTTATTTATCATCTGATTTTATTAACATGTAGAGTAAGTCAGCATAGAATGAATCTAGAATTCACGGCCACAAGGTGCCACCAGGCTCAGTGAGATTCAAAGAGTGATTATGCATTTAAATACATAATGAGAATTTCTGGGGTTTCACTTCTCATAAGAATGATCCTATGATCACAATTTCTTTTCTTTAAAAGATAAAGCATGACCCCTAACTTTCAAAGGGGAAACCTGGTTTGCATTGTGAAGATATTTGTCCTATAGGTAAATTAATCCTCCTCTTGATTTCTCACCTTTTTCTTTGAAAGACCACAGGTCAAATACTGGATTTGATATATCACCAGTGTGATAAAGAAATGAAAATTCTGGTGTTGCTATCATATTGCTGTGCATGCTATTTTTGGGACTTCAGTTTAGAATGTTTTGTCTTTGCTCCTACTGGTATTGTTTCTGGCAAGATCTCATAGTGATGTGTATTGAATCTTAATGCTATCGGTGCAATCCTGTATCTCCAAACTCAATATTCCAGACTATATTAATTTTTAGAGCTGAATAATTTGCACTGATATTTTATGGGTTGCAGTGCAGTAATTCATGAAAATTATCAGGGCCTACATATACTATAGCATCAGGGAAGAATACTATGCAGAACTCAGTAAAGAGATCCAGTGCTAAAATCTGAGATTTCCCATTTTTATGGGATCTGATTTCCCATGCCACCTAGTTGGTATAGATGAGGTTTTACATGTGTGAGATAAGGCACCACATTTGAACCCAATTTAATCATACTCTGTAAAAACTTTTTCAGAGAATGACAATCTAGATAACCAAATTTTGTTATGGAACATAGTAGTATATACACCAACAATAAATTTAGAAGGAAAGGTCGTTGACAGTGTAAAAGAACCTATATTTTTCTTTTCCTTTTTTTGTCTTTTCTTCTTGATAAGGTTTTCCTTATATGCCACATACGGTTGTGTACACAATAAACTGATTGCTATTATTTCTTTATTTGATGGCACAAGCATCCACTAGAGAAGTCAGAGTTCCCAGCTGTACCTTTTGTCCTTGATAAAAACATATCTATCTTGCTCTTCTATGTAATATGTGTTGCAGTTTCCTTTGCTTCTTCACCAATATTTTCATTTTTCTGCCATTTCTAGAAAAGAAACCCCTCCCTATAAAATATCTCTAGGTCTACTCTGAAATCATCTGAAAAAATAAATGTTATCATGTTCTCCCTGATGTTTTTTGTCAATCTAGGCATAGGTGAACTTCATTATGCCAGGGAAGACTATTGTGAACAACTACCAGCAGAGGATATCCCTTCCCGAATTCCCACGTTGGGGTGCATAAGAGAGCTGATCCACCCCTTTCTTTATGCTTTGCACTCAGGAGAGTGGTTTGTGGAAGAACGAGACTGTAGCATTCCCCACAGCTGTGTGTGCATCCTTGCATCTTTTCTCCTCCTGCTTATTTAGAGAGCAGCCTGTCCCTATGAATTGCCTCACTGGCTTGTTCCTGACTGCCTAGAACAGACAATCTTCTTGTGGTCTTGTGCTGATGAGGAAGGAATGGTTATGCATCAAATGCTGAATTAAACAAATCCCAGTAATTGAAAATCAATATTTTTCTCAAGCTGCCATCTGCAGGTGTTTAGCTGCAGACCGCTGATGCAGTAGCTGAGCCTTATGCATGAGACGCTGAGACACTGCTGGGAATTAATTGGTGAATTAATTAGAATAAAAAATGAGCAAACAGAATGAGGTTCAGGAAACAGGTCTCTCTGTGTGGATATTTTCACCATAGGAGTCTCCCTTTACCCTGCTGGGCTCATGGTGTCTATCTATAATCCTGGGGTAAGAAAGTTCAGAGCAGGCAGTCCTCTGAAATAGCTGTCACCACTTTACTTAAACATTGAAGACTGTCATAACCTAATCCTTTCCTTGTACAGCATGAGTGCCTTTCAGGCATACTGAGTAAAGTTAACAGTCACTTACATGAAGGAAGTAGATTGTTTTATAAAGCATGAACACCTTTAAATTCAGTTTTTAAATTCCCTTCCAGCTTGTTTACATTTCTTTGTAGAAGACAAAAGTAAAAATGTATTTATCATTTTGCCAGATACTTCTGAGAATGATAGCATTACAACTGCAGGTGTGCAGAGGCCAATTATGTCTTTCGTAGGCTAGATAAAGGAATAGCAATAGTGTGATATTTGTAAATATTTACTGCAGATAAATCCAATATTTCTTTACCAAGTTACTCATCCAGACTAACAGGCATATTTAGAGTTTGTGGAAAAGAGGCCTTCTTTTTTTCCCATCTCCTATCATTCACATGGTTCATCTGTTTCACTTCCTTTTCCATCATCTGCTTGTCACCTACACTTACTGGTTCCTGAGCTACACTTCTGACTGCTGTCTGCAGGATTCAGTAAGGCTCTCTTGCAGCTTTCAGTGTCCTGCCTTGCTCTGCCTTTTCCAGGATGTATTTCACACCCCGTAAGCAGGGAGAAATCAGCAGGGCGAGGTAAAGCTGGCACTAAGGATTTGCTTGCAATAGATGAAAAAGGTTCTCAATGCCCTAGTACCTGAAATATCTCGAACTTCTAATGTTTATGTACACAGCAGCAAAACAGTATTTGAAGGTACTTTGAATGCTGTTTGTAACCAAATGACTGAAAAATGCAGGTGGAGAGCATAAACTTAATGAGGAGAAGGGGCTACTACGATATTGTAGCAATAAACACATAATAATGCACCTCTGTGAAGCTGTGTCAAAGATTTTAGAAAGGCAGAAAGGAATGAAGGAGTAGGAAAGATGAGACTATAAAAAGTTATTTGGCAAAATGAAGAAAATTCTCAGCAATATTTACAAAGATCTCTTGCCCTCATCCCTGAGAAGATTAAGCCTCCTAGCTGCCCTAGCTGCCATGTGGACTACACAGAATCTTTCCTTGGAGAGCAGACTCACATCCAAAATCAGAAGAAAGAAGAAAGAGCTACTACAGAGGAAGGGGGAGAAATAAATTAACCCAGGGGATTATTTCCAGGCAAAGACTGCCCTCGAGCACAGAAATTGTCCAGTCTTCCTTGGCCGTATTAATAAGCACACACATACACTTCTGGAGCCTGCCACAGCATTAAAATTCTGCAGAGGGAATATCAGACAAGTCAAGAAGACCTCTGTAGGGTAGCAACTTGGAAAAGGAACACTTTACCATTTTTTTCAAAACTGATTCATAAAGATACTAAAATTAGGTCCTCAAAATCCTGTGCTTGGCTCAGCACTGGCTGTCATATTTAGAGAGAGTCTGAGCCTGATAGGCAGCTAACTGCTGAGGAGCCCAGATATCTGGATGATGTATACATCATGCATGAACTTCAGAACCCCATAGAGTCTGCAGATGCTGTCTCCAGCTGCAAGCATTGCTGAGAAGAACCAGAGGCTGGGACAGCTAATGTCCCATTTGGTCATGGTCCATCCTTATCTGCTAGGCAAGGCTTTGTGAATAGCCATTGGGAATCCTAGGAAAGAGAGAAAAGATCTGAACTTCTGTTGAACTGACAGCACAGAAACTGTGCAGGACTGGGACAGTTTTCCCCAAAAGCCATAGCCCGACACTGGCTAATTGTGCCTCTGCTGCATCAACCAGTTATTGTGCCTTTATTTGACTCTATTGTGTTTGAAGAATTATTTTCATTTGCTTCTGTGTAATGGAGTTTTGCCATAGGGGCTCATTAACAAAAAATTCTCTTCCCTTTGCCCAAAAACCTCCTGATACTATCTTGCTGCTGGATTCCACCAAAATTTTAGCTACAGTAGTCATATTGTAGTCATCTTGAAGATGACAACAACAGTTTACACATAGTGTTTATGAATGACCAATTTCTGTTTTAAATTTATAAATTGTTGTAAATTTTGCATAAGAAGTCAGGTGTCTTCCTGACTGCACCTTTAATATTCTCATTGGATTCCTTCATAATACAGTATATTTTGAATTGCCAGTAACATGGCCAAAGCAGCAGACATTACCTTACCTGAACTATTTTCTGGTCTAGGCTGTGCAGGCAGTGCCCTGCTAAACAGCCTCTTTATTAGAGTGGACCAGTAACAATATGAAAATGTTCTTTTTGGCTTCCATCTGACCTTTCTTCACAGGCTTCATGAGAGTTTTCTCTACCATACTGACAACACAGGCATTGACATAATTACGCTTCAAGCACAGAATTGAAAAAACAATTTAAGAGGTATTCCTATAATGCTTTTCATATTTGAATCAACAGACACTTTTGATTTCTGATGACAGAAAATATTTCATTTCCAAACACACTGCAGAGATGAAATTTTTACTACTTGTTATTCTGTTCTTTATCCTTAGCCAGCCTTATTAAAAAAAGAAGAGATACCATCAGCCCTTTTCTGTGACCCTTCTTCTCATCGGTCATCTAAATCACACTGTATTTTCCTTTTATTAATAAATCAAATGGATGAAGAGATAGAAGCAATCTCAGAGGAAACTGTTTCAGTGAGACTGAGAAGTGAGATATGATGCTAGAAGATCCCAAAACAAAGTGAAACACATGAGAACTCCAGCAATACCACAACAGCTGCTGAGGGTTGCGTGCAGAGGAAATGCAGGAAAAGCACAAAAAATTTAAGATCAAATTAATTGCAGTGTTAAGTCTGCTTGTCTAAATTTCCAGTGTAATAACCTATTTTATATGACAATGTTTGTCTGTAAAACAGACTTTCACAATGTGCTAAGTGACAAAAAACAACCTGGTAAAACATGAGCCTGCCAACTGTACCCTATAAAATTATTAAATAAAAATGACATTATAGGGTCCTATATTCCTTTTCCAGCTCAAATTTGTTCTCCTTTCTAACTGAAGAAAAAAAAATGATGTAATTCCATCCTCCACCCCCCAGTATCCTGTTCTATAAGCACTCCCTAGAACTGGGAATTAAGCCAGGATTGTGTTTTGGTTTTGATTTAGATATTGCATTCAACAGTGTTAGTAATGCAGGTGCTGCTGGCCAGATTAGGTCTATTGGGACACCTGTACAGTCCCTTATATTTTCATTATGCTCTTAGTAACACCTCTTCGAAGGTTTCACCATGTAGGGAAGGTATAATCAGAGGACTGTGGGTTTGCATGAATGTAGCCAGTGATTTCAGGCAGACAGTTGTGTTCAGGTGTTGTAAAACATAAGATAAAATGAACCAACCCTGTCCACTAGATTCAGGGTTTGTTTTTGAAGGAAAAGGAGATGGAAATCTATTTATGTTGAAATGGTGGCACATCACAGCCAAAAATAAAGAAACCTGATGTCTCCTTTAATCACCTGTACTTGTAAGACAGAAGCACAGATTCTGAGAATGCTAATAGGATATTTTTTGAGATCAATATTTGCTGCAGGTAGTCTTTTTTATTCTACAAAAGCCTGATTTTTGTATTCCTAGATGTTAACTTAGAAGTTCTCTTAGAATCACCTATAGACTATCTATACAAGTAACTGTAATATTTTCTAATTTTCTGATTAGAAGTGCTCAATCTTTTAACAAATTTTGAAAAATTGCACTCAGCCACACCAGATCCCTTTGTTTGTTGCTATGGTGAGACTTCTATAGATCTAGGCTCTGGATGCGTCTTTCAAACACCTAAAAGTCTTGTCCTATGTTATGTGCACATAGTATGTGAATGTCCATAACATTACTCTTCCCATGAATATAACACGATTTCTGCTGCAAATCAAGTAAAACAAATCTTGAATGTGGACAGAAGGGAACATATGGGTCAAACAGTAAATTCTTGCAGATAAGGTATTAGCTGGAAGTTTTGCTACATTTTATTTATCATATATGTAAAGTAATTTGTGAAAATATTCATAAGTAGTGAACACTTCAGTCAGTCAAGGCAGTAATACCCTTTGGTTTGCATAACTCCTCAAACCAAAAAGCTTTCTGCAAACTTTTTCTTATTTATTCAAAGCATTATGCTTAAGATCACTGAGCCAAGACATTGTTTTAACTGCCCATGTATCATAAACAGTTAAATTCAGATATATCAGCATTTTGATTTGCTCAAGATACTACCCAGTATCTCTGCATGTTTTGAGAGTAAGAGACTCTTAATTCAAAAGACTGCTGACAGAACTGACATGAGTGGATCGCATCAAGCACAATATGTTGTTCCTTATTTGGAACTGTACATATTGTTTTTCTTCCTCTGTGGATGTTTATTTGAAGGATGAATAGGTCACTCTTAGCAGGAGAGCTCATCATATGAGTGCCAGATACAGAGGACAGATGAGTCAGTTCCACACAGACTACAAATTATGCATGAAGGATAAAGCTATATTCATATTTGCATTTGACCTAAACTTCAACTTTCAAAAATAAGTTTAAAAGAAATTATTCTGAAATTCGAAAATTGTTTTGCAGAAAGGAAGCAGTTCAAGCAACTCAGCTGAAGAACAAAGAAGTCTCTGCTGGTAGGAAAAGAACACATTGAGAATGAAGTACTGTACATCAGTGTTCATGAGCTCAAGCCTGTATTTAATACACATTTTGAAATATGTTTATCTGATGCATGATTGATTGATACTGTTGCAGCGTTCAAATCTCAGCCACTGTCCAGTCATTGTTTGTAATTGTAAAATATGGCTTGGTGTAGAAAAAAAGCATATTTCTTTTGTGGATGGCAGTACAAAACTTTATTTTTTTTATTAAGCCTGCATGTTTTGGTTACAGAACTGTTACTGACTGCTTTTTTACAATATGTACAAATGAGCATGAGGTGGGAAATTCACACAGCTCCTTACTGGAACTGCGGTAAAATCTAAAAAAAGAAAGCTGCAGTGAATAAGAGCACAATGCTGACTATGGCACTCATACCTGTATTCTCTCTTCACTGTCTAAGAAATGGGAACTACTGGCTATTTGACCCAATATTTCTTTGCTGTTTTGCTGTAATATAGACATTATATTATTTGCAACACGTGCACAGATGTCAGAAACATAACAGATGATGAATAGTATACAATTAAACATAAAAATAAGTGAGACATATTTGCAGCAGAGTTCCAGGGTGATGGGGATTCTAATGTGGACATGTTAACCAGTTAAAATGGAGCCACATTTTAATTGTACTAATCAGTTCAGGAGAAAGGCTAGTGATCTTGCAAATAGTCTCATGAAACAAAAATATGTGTATGACTCTTGGGGAAGCTGTTTGAGGGAGTGACCGGAGAAGAGAAAGTGTTAGTCATTTTACCATGTCAGCTAATTATGCCCATTCTTATCGCATTTAAAAGTGATTGGGAATGGGAATGTGGCTTCCCTGAATGACCTACATTACCAACAGTTCTCTGTATTCCTCCTGGGCAGAGCATTTTAATAACTGCAGAATTCCAGAGAGTACTGTAACTTCATTAGGTCAAGAATTTTAGTGGGAGATACCCCTAACAGACTGGCAGTGACCAGAACCTCATGTAAGCATGCAAGGGTCCTTACTTCTAACCCACCTGCTTAGCAAAGTCAGAGAGACCTCCACACATCAGAGGACTGAACAGTCACCAACCATATGAAGTTCTACAAGGCAAAGTGCCAGACCCTTTCCAGGGCAACCCTGGATGTAGAGACAGGCTGCAGAAGGAGAGGCTGGAGAGAAGTGCCACAGAAAGGGACTTGGGGGTTCTGGTCTCTGGCAAGTTGAACACGAGTCAGCAGTGCCCTGGCAGCCAGGAGGGCCAGCCCTGCCCTGGGGGGCATCAGGCACAGCATCGCCAGCTGGGCAAGGGAGGGGATTGTCCTGCTCTGCTCTGCACTGGGGCAGCCTCACCTCAAGTGCTGGGGGCAGTTTTGGGCACCACAGTATAAAAAAGACATTAAACTGTTAGAGAGCATCCAAACGAGGGGCAAGAAGATGGTGAAGGGCCTTGGGGGAAGGCAGTGTGAGGAGCAGCTGGGGTCACTTGGTCTGCTCAGCCTGGAGAACGAGACTGAGAGGAGACCCCATTGCAGTTCTTCACAAAGGTTCTTCACAAGGGAAGAGGAGGGACAGGCACTGATCTCGTCTCTGGTGACCAGTGATAGGACCCAAGAGAATGGCCTGAAGGCCATTGGGGGAGGTTTGCGCTGGATATCAGGAAAAGGTTTTTCCCCAGAGGGTGGTTGGGCACTGGGACAGGCTTCCCAGGGAAACGGTTGCAACACCAAGCCCGAGAGACTTCAAGGAGCATTTGGACAATGCTCTTGGGCACATGGTGTAACTCTTGGGGATGGTGTTGTGCAGGGCCAGGAGTTGTACTTGATGTTCCTGATGGGTTCCTTCCACCTCAGTTTATTCTGTGATCAGCATGCTGTGTAAGTGCTACTAGCTCATCACAATTTCAATGGCCTAGGATATTAGGGAGATCTGCACTTCTGGTCAGTGGTCAGATTAATACCTAGGTGCAACTTGGAGATGCTAGCATCTTCAGGAGAGATCATTTAGACCCAAATTCATGTGGTGTGGTTTGGTTTGGTTTTTTGAGTTGGTAATAAAGCCAATTCCACCCTTTAAATACATAAGAGAGATTTTATTTCAAATGTGTAGTCTTTGTCCAGAATAGGATCAGAAGAGCAGCTGCCAATTTAAGTTGTGGTACTTAGGGAAAAAAATAGTCCCTGACACAATTTATAAACCAGAGATACTCCTAATGGGAAGTTTGGAAGAGGGGTGTTGCTGAGAAAAGACAAGTGGGAAAAGGAATGAGTTTCAGAATGATTGGTCTTGAATTGATGGCGTCGTAAGAGAAAGATATGCTTGCTGAATCCCATCTTCAACTCCTGTTTCCAAACAAATAGACAAATTGAAGATTATGGGTTTCCAAAAGATGGCTTCTCCAGCAGAAAGTGTTAGATAGGTTGTGCAAACCAGAGTTTGGATGCCCTGTCTGCACTTATGTCAGCAAGTGTCAGTGTGTTGTGTCATCTCTGTATGTATCATTTCGTTGTAAATGGTGACCACCCCTGTGCTGACAGAGAGTGTCTCCAAAGGATACTCATCACCAGCTAGTTTGTTTGGGTTGTCATATCACTTAAAAGGAAAACCAAACAAACCAATGGGAAAATTTATTTTCTGCCTTTCCTTTCTTCCATACACTTTCTCAGATGTATAAGTTGTACTCTATTTTTTGTTCTAATTTTAAGCACATATGGGCATGACAGATTTTTAATGAAAATCTCAGTGACTGAATACCTGTTTCTGACACTTTCATACAACATCCCATGGAGAAGAAATAGACCTTAACATATGTCAAATGCTGTGTAATCCAAAGAGTAAGTGTGAAGGCAGTCTAAGTGATACAGCTCTCTTTTCCAGAGCTGTAAACAGGTTGGGTAAAACCTTAAAGAAAAATACCTTTACTTCCTGCTTGTTTTTTGCCTCACTTACTGGTAAGATTGCATAACAGGACTGGTCACTGCAAAGCAGATTTCCAACAGTTTGCCTCCTAACAGGTTTGGCTCTTTGTTTAGTTTGTTGGTTTTTTGTCAGTATTTTTGCTTATTTACTTGTTTGTTTGTTAAAAAAAAAGAATGAGACAAATTTCTTTTACACCCTATGATGGGTAAATTCATAGGTGAGTCTTTTTCAATTCCATTACATATACAAATCTTTCAAACCTTTCAATTCCCTTTAGTGTCTGGCTGTAAACAGCAACTATGTTTGCTGGTGGTACTATATGCTTCCCTAGTCCTTGAAACCATAGGAAGATAGTCCTTTTAAATCAGCAAGAAAAAATGAAACTTCTGCTAAACTTCAATGTATGGTTGGATGTGCTTAGCAGCAGAGAAATTTAAAGTAAAATATCTACAGGTCTGGTCAGTATCCATGCTTGCAGGTCACTTCTGTCACATAGCCCTTAATTAACCCCAGGTTACAGAACCATTTAGCACAGAGCTGTGGTTACTTTCCCAGTGTCAAATGATTTTATTTGGAAGAAATTGCTGTAACCCTCTTTTTACAGAACAAAGAAGACACTAAGACAGAAAAAGAACACACTTCTCACTGCCTTTTTTTCCCTGGCACTGGGTTTTAGCAATGCTATGAGATATAAGGAGGAGTGAGTGACATTTGTATAGAGAATGCCTGTGACTTAACCAGGAATAATTTCTGCATTTGTGAGGAAGGTGCAGTGTGCATAGCTTACAATGGGGCAGCTTTAATGAATAAAACAATGTTTCTGCAGTTTCATGGGCTTTTGGTTCATAAAGCTTTCTATGAACTGTTCAGGGTCTCAGTGAAGTTCTTCCCATGTCACTTCTCTGTGCAAATTTAGTGTAAAAACCAACTTAATAAGGCCATTTAAGAAAATGCTATACAGTAAGCATGGATGTAGCTTTCCTTCATCTTTTTTAACCCATGACTAGATACTTTGAGGGAGTTTACTAATGCATTTCGGGGTCACTGGAGTCTTGTCTGTCTTCTAATATAGACATCCCTTCTCAGCACTGGGGATAGTCTATACCACTTCTGCAAGGGTAACCCATTAGGAACAAGGATAAATTGATTAGGAATCTGTTCAAGAACACAAAACGCTTGGAATAAAACTCTGCCATGATTTTGTGCTGAAACTCACATATAAGTCTGACAAAGATTAAACCATTTGTTAGATAATGGATCTGTGGTAAGCAAGTAATTCAAATTGTTTGAACTGACTGCTTTAGTCATTAGTCTGTCTTATTTTGTTAGGCTTATGAAATCTAGGGAGCCAAAAGTAAGAAAGCAAATAAAATACTCTTCCTTAAACTAATGGTGAACTTCCATATTTTGCTGATTGCTGAATTGTTCACTGCATAAAATAATACTGGCTATGAGAACAATAAACTTGATAATGCTTGCAGTGCAATCTGAATTTTTAAAGCACTTTTGTTTAAGTTTTTCAGTTTCCTAGGTGTCAGGACATCTAGAAACACCATGGTTTTATTTCAGGCCTTCTGAGGTGAAATGCAACATCGTGGTGTGATGATGTGCATCAGAATGTGACTACATGATGCAAAAATGCAATGTCATCACCAGATGAGATGCTATGAGGCATATAAAAAATTTTTGTGATTCAGCAGTGCAGACCTACAGTGCTTAGCCTCTCCCCATAAGATAAATCCAGAAGGTATTGCCAGATACCTGCTGTCACACTGAGCACATTGCCTGGAGGATGATATTGTGGCAGTGACAGAAAAGAGGAGAGGACCCATAGCAGGTGACTGATGTGTGTACAAATGTCTATTGAAATGATTTGCAATACCTACTGGATATTAAAGAAGTGTTTGAAAAACAGAGGGTAGCATTTTAAGAAGAGTTGAAATAAGTATGTCCCCTTTTCCGAGGGGTATTTATTCCAAGTATGTCTAGTTTGCAGTTGCCGCTGCCAGGGAATTGTACTTATGTTGCTGAAGTGCAAAGCATAAAGTACAAATATACTTAGTTTGAAGTGTTGCCTACCTAGACCCTTCAGGCTATTGCTAGCCAGAAAGCAGCAACCAAAGCTGGTTCAGACACAGTGAGCATAACCGAATATTGCCACTACTCTGCAGGTGTAAAATGATTTGTAATCGTAGTAATCTGGTCAAATAGGACTATAGTTATTTGGTAAGACACTTTTAAAAATGTTCCCTAACATCAGTATTTCTAACGCTGTTGTATGAGCTGACCTGTAGCACTCTTTAAAATTATTCTGAATGAAATGTTGTGTATAAATGTTAATGTCTTCTCAAAAACATAAGAAAATAAAAATCTGGGGAGTAAAAATGCTTATACATGTTACTAATATTAAATATTTTAAGGGAATTTCTCTTTTGAATGTATAATGATGTATATTTGAAAACTGCAGATATGAGCTCTCAGATAAGTTTATTTTCTGTTATTATAACTCTAGTCAACTTGGAGGATATTTTCTTTCTTTCAGAGAAATCTGCCTACCTAGCTGAGTTTTCTCAAGGTCACCAGTTCTAATTAACATGCAGTTTTCATAGTTGGTTGATGAAACTGTGAATCATTAAGCCTTAAAATGTGTAATATCATCCTTAGTAATTCTTACCTTTTCATATACTTCATGAATATCTCTTTCCCTTCTTTCTGCTGGAAAAAAAATAGGTATGAAAATGATGATAAGGAAAGTGTGGGTATATACCTGTGGGTATTTTTCCCCATCACCTTTGCTCTTGCCAAGCTGTTTTATAAAACTGATTTTTTTTCCACTTGAAATTAACATTCTTAACTAGCTTCATCTTCTAGCCAAGCTATGTCATATCAAGCACTGCCCAAGTCCACACAGGAACTTAGAGCTTTTCCCTGCAAAAGTATTCTGTTGCTTAAGGATGTTACCTGTTCGCATTCAATAGACCCTAATACTTAAAGAGGTAACAAGCTTATACTTGATCACATTTTTCCTACATCAGCTGTGGCCAGAAGGACATAGGCTCCTTTGACTGGCTTATATTTTGTCTTGTTCTTCTGTTTATTTCTTGATTTTTTTTTCCCTTTCTAGTGCTTTCCAGAGGAAAAGATGATTTTAAATGAGTTACAGTAAGTACTGTAGAGGATATAAATTTCTTTCTGTTTGGGAATAGTGCGTCATATGTGCTCAGGTAGACTAAAAGCATTTTCAATTTTCAGGCATAATGTTGGTCAAGAGTGCCTGCTGATTCATTCTGAGGAGAGTGAGTCAGAAAATCTAAATTAAGTTTCTGCTCTGAATCATCCTCTATAGGAGACTATCTAACCGTGCTGACTATAGACAGAGCCTAAAGAGACTAGCTATACTAGGATAAAATTGCACTTTGTCAATACCCATTTCTTAACTCTCTTTTTCTGAAGTCCATTCTATTCTGAACCCCGAGAGCTAATGGATGAGAATAAGGTAGCTGACACTTGACATTTTCATGTTCTTGAAGAGGGGATAAATGTGGAATTTATATAATCCCCAAAATATCCTTCTCCAAAATTTTTGTATAGTAATAACTCTACTCTTTCAGTAGAAGCACAATATCTTGAAGTAGTAGGAAGAGTTCTTCAAAGTTGCAATTATATGTGTAACTTCTCATGTTTATTTTACAAAAAAATAAACACAGCTGCCCTTAAAATATGAATGCAGAATTCTTAACAAAATGGGCAAACATCTGCTCTGATTCTGATAATAACGCCTTGATATTCACGTCAATAATATTTGATTATTTTTGTTGATTGTTTAGTCTAGATGCTGATAAATGGTCAAAGCTAATAGTATTGGAGGTGGACTACAGCTGTTCACTATTACAAAGAACAAATATTTCATGAAAATTTTCTCCATAAATAATTTAAAGTCATAACTGCAGTTTTTCTTCCACTTGAACTTCATCTAGAACAGATTACACTTAGATAACTATATAGTTATCTCTTTAGCTATATCTTTACATATACCTCTTAAAATGGTTGTCAAAAGCATCATAATGTACATATTTTACCACTCCAAGCCAAGAATATATCTTTATATTTGGTAAAATATAAGATGTCTCACCTTTTTGAAATAAGGCATTTTTAGTTTTCTCAGTCCAACTTGGAGCTTTAGAGCTGTGGGCAAATCCCTTTTTAATTTTTATTAATGCATTTTTTAAGCAGTACTTTTTACCCTCATATAAAGGAGTTCACTGAGTTCCTTAGTCCTATTCTCAGAGACAAGCAAGGCAAATTTATATGACAGGGCATAAAGCAATGACCTTCACAAGTCCAGGCTCTGTGGACCATATTTTGAATTGTGTGCACCAGCTGTGCCGCCCTTCAGCCTCCCTCCTCCCCATGACTATTGCAGTTGCATCCAGCTTTGACAAAATTCACGTATTACCAGGGTGTTGATGTGTGGCACCATTTTTATGACTTCTTTCAGGTTGCTTGATCTCATAGCTCTTATCCTCCAGAGAGTTCAATTGCAAGTAAAAATACATGGCAAATATTTTTCATGTGGTTGACATAGAACATATATTTGCAACCTGCCTCTCCAAGAGTATATTGCATGTAATAAAGGCAGCAAACAAATAATGCCTCCCACTGCAAAGCATGAGGGATGGCTTAGGAAGGCTGGCCTGTGTCTTCCATCTGAGATTAGTGGTTGGAGAAGTTTGATTTGTGCCACTGACAATAAGTGTTCATTTTAATCTGGCTAATGCATTCAAAATTCACAATGATGGTGCTTTACAAATGCAGCATAAACAACTGCTGCATTAAGCATTATTCAAATTGAAAACTCAAGAACTTAAGTTGTAGGAAGTACTGGAATTCAGAGGCCCAATGCATCATTAATTTTGTCCTCCTCTGCCAGGTTTGGTTTAGTAACCCTCATACAGCTTAGAAGGAGATGAGGATTATTTGTTCACAGTACTGCCCTGTTCATAATAGCAGGACACATCTCAACTGAACTTCACCAGGAAAGGCTCTCAGAGGTGTTACACTCTTAAAAATTTAATGAAAACAGTTTATTTGGTGAAATGACAGAATGACTCAAGCTCAACAGGTTAGTGCTAGAGATCCAGGTTCATAAAGTCAGTTTTAACCTGTTTCATAAAAGTTTTCTATAAGAGTTGCTATGTCATTGCATGGCATAGAACTTCTCTGTGGGTGCACATGGGTTCTTGTTTTGGTCTCCTTTCCTCTTTCTCACCCAGCCTGGCTCTACTTTTCCTCTGGGGCTGGAATCCTTGTGTGAGCTCAGCAAACTTATACAAAGCCTATTGAACAATTTGCTTTTCCTGCTCTCTGAATCCTTCCATTTTTTTCTGTTTTGGGTCCTACTAGGAGAAATAGTTCTAGTGTGGAGGAAAAATGCTCTCAGATTTGTCCTTGCTGATGGTCTTGCACTAGTCCTGTGCAGCTGAGAGTGGTTATTGCAGACAATGTTTGGTTGAAATTCAGCAGGATATTGCTTCAGGAACCATGGCTGGCTGCTCTGTTAGTATCAGAGCACACACAGTCTCAATACCACCAGGGACCTGATAAAATTAAAGAAGAATAATTTTGTCAGAGGCGTACAATGATTAAAATTGAAAACACCTCCAGTAAGGATGTATAAAACTGGAACTTATCAGAAACATAAGAACTGACCAAATCTGCATGGATCTGCAATGACAAAAAGTTCTTAAAGTACATTTGAACAAAATCACATTTTGGAAAATTAGCAATGTTATCCAGAGCTGAAAAAAAATACCTGGATTTAATGAAAGATTACACCCATCTTAATATCCAAACAAAATGGCTCACCTGGTTAGGGAATATCTTCCAAAATAGTTAGTCTGAATAGAAGTATAGCATGAGAAATTTAACTACAAGTGTTTTGCAAAAGAAAGAGAAATAAGATTGGGGCATTGGAAGCTTTGGTCAATTTCTGTGTCAGGCAGGGTCAGTTACATTCTTGTATGAATGACAGTACTTAATCTCCAACAATTGTCCATTGTAGACAATGACTCCAAATACTATTTTATAGGTGCCTGCTAGTATATAAATGCATTAATTCTATATTTTGGCCTATCTACTGAAAGAAAAAGCCGTTACTTCTCTTTAAGAATAGTTTGAGTGGTCGAAGAGACAGTGAGATTTCTGGAATGCAATACTCTTAAAATAGTCAGTATGGATATTCCACATTTACTGTATTATCTTTAATTTATAGATGTATCTCATATTTATCACATGGAGTAATTGCAGGTAAAGGTAATAGTCTTGCATCAAGTGTCTTAAAAATTAGGCAATTTACAAATATAAAAATGAAAAATTAATTTGTATTAACAAAAACCAGAAATATTTACCATATTTTTTTTACATCTCTGTTATTGTTCTTAGTTTTCAAAAAGTTGTCTGTTTTGCTTAGTCAAAGGAAAGAATTGATAGTAATAAGCTTTTGAAATGAATAGGTGTTCTAATGAGACCTAGGTTCACCAAGAGCAGATATCAATGCCTGCAAGATAAGATAAATGCAGAAAAAGTCTCTTAATTCCTATTAAAGAAAGTATTGTCATCAATGTTCCTTACTGTGAAAGTGACATAAGATGAAAATATGTAAGAAAATTTGGGGATTATATTGGATTTTTCTCCCCTACTGTAAAGCCGTAAAAGTGATAGTGTCAAGAAATATAGCCTATGTAAACAGAATAATTAATTGCATTTAATTGCAACTGTTCCATGGTGGAGCATTTAAATCCAAAAGCGAACCTATTATTGTTTCAGTTGCATTGACTGACTCTAATTAACATTTAGTTATACTGTAAATGTACAAAACTATCAATGAAAATGAGTGCACATTTAAAAGTGTAATGCAGTGCACATATAACCACAATAATAGAGGAGTTTTAATGCCATCAAAATTCAGGAAAAATAATACCCTCCCCCTTTTCTAGGTTAACTCAAGCAATTAGGATGCAAGCTTTTCTTGCATTCCTTTTTATTTATTTTCCCATCACATACATGAATGAATTCTTAAAGGACATATGCTGCTGTGTTTAATGTTAATATGCAGTGGCTGAAAGAAAGTCTTAATTCAGAAATGCATTCAAACTGCTTAAAGTTTCTTATCTATCTGCGTTTAGACCAAGATTTAAAATCAACTGAAAAATCTCACACTGAGTTTAATGGACAAAGACTCAGGCCCTTGTAGTGTGGTCGTTGCCAAAGACCCTGATTCTGCAACTGACTCCGTGTGGGAGTCAATTGAAATCAATGATGCTTCCAGAGGGAAGCTGAATCTGTCTGTGCAAAGTCAATTGCAGGACTTATGCTTTTGTAACTAAGCATTGTGTTTGCATCAAAAATGCATTGATCTTCTCTCTGAAGAACATAATGGAGGCCTCTACTCTCAGGGTAGTATTTCTCTTCTCCTGCCATGGCTCATGATTTTCCCTAATTTATATGTATACATGTTCTCTTTTTTAAGAGGTTTTTAATGTGATGTGTTACTACATTCATTTTTTGTTAGGACCTTGAGGACGGATTATTTGTTTACTGAGCTTTTTAAAAGAAAATGGTGATGAAAAAGATATCTGTAAATATAGAACTACTCTGTAATCAACGTGAGTATAATAAAAGTTGTGTCAAAAACTCTGTTGTATCTAGAAATAATTTAAAAGATTAATTGGTTGAGTTTTACCTGATGGGTTCAGGTAACTAAAATGCAAGGGAGGTTTGGGGTTTTTTCTCTAGTTCTTCTCCTGTCGAAATAAAAGGAGAAGAAATCATTAAATCAAACTTCACAGTTTCATCTATACAATGGAGAAATATGTGGTTACTCTAAACTTTAAAAACATTCAGAGTGACAGAGGTATATATATAAACAGACAGGACAATTATCTTTGAGTAATTGTTTTTTTGGACTTAAGACTTCAGACCTTAGGTGTCACACAGAGTTTTTCATATTTTCCCCTTCTGATATGTCTAATCCAGAAGTCATTGGGCACTTCTCCAGGATGGCAAAAAGAATGTTCAAGCTTCTCAGCTGCCTGAATAGATTTAGAAAAATGGATTGAGGTTGTTTGCTTGGAAAAGCAGAGTATTAGGGAAGAGGGAGAAGACAAAAGGAAACTCTCTGAATTAAGTTTGCTGTACTGAAAAGGGATTCAGTAAATAAATAGTGAACATCATTAAAAATATCACATTGAGTTTGAGCTCTGCCCTGAAATCTGACAATGAGCTACAAATTACTTTTGAGGAAGGGGGCAGGAGCTGATGAAATCCAGTAGCGTGCAGAAACAGTGTAAAAACAGAAGTCTATATTATTACCTTCACTACTAATTCTTGACTGTCTTATTGTCCCTTTGGTAACACAGGATACCTAAGCATTCCATTCTGCCCTCTTTTTCTATTCCCATGAAATTGTGCAGCAGGCTGAGCATAGATACAGTCTAAGTAAAAAGGTTGGAAGAAAGTTGCTATTAGAAGGTCCATATAAGCCTTAAAGACTGCTGGAAGGTTTATAAAAATTCCTTTGTTTTTCCCAAAGAACAGCTCTGACAGCACTGTTAATATACACTCTTTACCATCTTAGCTGTTTATGTTTGGTGTCAATTGTACTTATTATGCAGGGTTTGAAATGTAACTAAAACATATTTTAGTTAATATGAGCAAAGATCCGACCAGACCTTTGAGACACCAAGTAGGAAAGTGTTGGTTCTTTCTCCAGCTTTGTGGCAGAGCCATTACTAATGGCATCTGAGTGCCAGCCCCAAACAGCAGGCACAAATATAAGGTCCATTTTCATTGGTTACTTTTCTGGCAGACAGAGATACTGCTTGCCCTACTGAAAAACATCCAGACAGGCTGTCCTGGCTGCATAACAGCAGGTTAAAGAGAAAACAGCCTTTGAGTGATCTGAAGTCTGAAACTTTATAATGGGATACCACAGAAGAAAAAATTCTGATTGTTGCCACGCAGTCTGTGAGGAAGATACAGAGGAGGAATGGGATGACAACAGCTGACACTACCGGCAAAGAGAAATCCAGCTTCGCTTTGTGGATGTGAAAGAGCTGGCCACACTGGCTTTCTAAATGTTGCTTTGCAAGCATTCAGAAAGCCTCATTTCTGGTTTTAATCTGGTCTATCCTAAAATACATGTTAAACAGTATTTTTTTGTTAAAATTGAATGTCTAGATAATGACTCTTCCAGCTTTAGGTAGCCATTTGTGTTTACATAACTATGCAACTGTGACTAGATGAAGGTCTTCAGTATTTTTTTAAACAGCCTGTAGGTTTTATTAACTCTTCCAGCTTGTGTGCAGCTTTAGGTAGCCATTTGTGTTTACATAACTATGCAACTGTGACTAGATGAAGGTCTTCAGTATTTTTTTAAACAGCCTGTAGGTTTTATTAACTCTTCCAGCTTGTGTGCAGCTTTAGGTAGCCATTTGTGTTTACATAACTATGCAACTGTGACTAGATGAAGGTCTTCAGTATTTTTTTAAACAGCCTGTAGGTTTTATTAAAAAATCACCAGATTATGTCTTGAAGTGGTTTGCTATAACTAGGAAAACTGAATTAACAATTTAGTAATTTTAGATCTTCTTCTCTCTTAAAATGCAAATTTTTGTTAATTGTAAACCTTTTATAGATAGAATTTAGAAAAAAAAATGAGACCCCCATTCATTTTCTGGTAGTGTTGTCACAAGTTTTTTCTGTTTGTTACTGGTGGTTAACAGAATCTTTTACTTCATCCTTGCAGTGTAACCTTTTGAAACTAGACAATGCAATTCCTCTAATAGGAAACCATCTACACTGTGCTGGAGTGGCATTTTTGTAGGCTTGTATTTTGATTTGTTGTAAACTTTGTTGACAGGTCCCTTGATGTTATCTATTTCTCCTTGAATCTCAGTGAATTCAATGTGAGGATAGCAACCTTTGAAAATATTTATCTGAATGTGCAAAACAGAGTACATAAATTTATGTCCATACAAGACCCAAAAGTAAAATTATAACATATGTAAAAGACCTATGTTAAGTAAATAAAGAAAACCTCACTTCATTTACTTAGAAATGTCATGTGATAGTTGGATGACATTAGTTAAAAATGTAACCAACGACTCTAGGAGGACAAACGGTGCTGGAAGCTGTCTTTTCAAGGGACTTTAATATTATAGGAAGGATATAATCTCCCTTGGTATTGCCAGCTCTAATTAGTCCTGTCAGGAATAGGGTGACAATGCTTAGCCATTTTGATGTTTGACTAGAGTATTTTTGCAATTTTTTTCAGACCCCTGTTTGCATGTATGCACATAATTTTCACAACTTTCTTCCTCTGGATTTGCTCTGTGGATGGACCTGTTAGTGTTAAACACAGAGTTTTCAGTTGCATGCCTCAGCATTTTCTTGCTGTTGAAGGCGTTCTGAAGTGTTTCTCTGCAGCCTTCCTCCTGGCTCCATTAGTCATGGGGAGTTTTTGTCGTCTTGAAAGTGCTCATTTATAAAACTAGATTTGTTCTAATTTTAGAGCGGTCTCTCCTATATCCCACTGTCTTCCCTTTTTTAAAAGCACCTATTAACTGGTTTCTTTCTGCCTTTGTGCCAGGAACTGCCTTCAAGATCTGGAGTTTTCTGTGCTGTATTCATGTCCTAAGGTGCGTATGCATACTCCATCATTGTTTCCAGATGTAGCTCTTGTTTCCTCTGCCCATTGTCCACCACAAACTCTACCACACTGTACTTTATACAAAAATATGTTCCACCATGTACCTGCTCTAGTGTAAACATACACACAGCTGCTGCAGCAAGATATTTTTTTGATGAGAGGACAAAAAAGATGGAACTCACTCTCCTTGCATCCTGTCCTGCCTCAGCAGTTACCAAGAGCAGTGAGACTCATTAAGAGGCCTGAGCTGGGAGCTGGCATGATGCCCAACATAGACAGAGCCTTTGTCAAAGTTTAGTCAGGGACAGGGTCCATCTAACACCCTGTAATCAACAAGCAAATGACAGGTCACAAACCTGGCCCCAGATCAGACTAGAAAGACACAAAGCAAGTCGGGAACAGCAGGCAACACATCTCAGGACAGGTGTGGGTGCTCTGATCTGAGCCTGAATGGAGCCCCTCAGGTCACAGGCCTCACAGAGAGGCTGGCTGGGCTGGTCAAGGTGAGTGTGCCTGTGAGTGCACTCAGGCTCCTCAGAGTAGTCATGCCAGTTTTCTCTTCTGAAGACTATCTCTTAAAGGGGGAGGATAAAGGTACCTTTCTACTGAAATATGCTGCTCGCTGGTTTCTGTAGCTGGGGTTGCTTGGACGTTGAAATCTCTGACTAGTTGTTCCTCATCCATTTACTTTTGACTCAGTTGTCGACTGTCCATCACTGGACTGTCATTCTCTTTTCTTCTGCTCAGCTATCACTTGCAATAAAACCTTCAGACAAACTGTTGCAACTACAACAGCAGCTAGGAAAACACAAAATGACATCCTTATTCAATTCTTTAACAGAGCAAGGATTGTTTACTTCTTCAAGAGAAGTCTTTCAAAAATTCTTGTCTTTCTGCCATATTTTGCTTGTCAGATTTTTTGTGTGCTAATAAAAAACTTTATTCTAAGAATATTGGCAATATCACATTCCTTTTTTGGTCCCTTTCCTAAAAGGTTAGCAGTGATATATGCTGCAAGAAGTGGAGCCGTGGAATCATTGTCCATACTGCTCATCCAGCTTCTACTCTACTCAGTAATGTGTCAATATTCTTTCTGCATTTGAGAAAATGTTTCCTTGGATATTCCAGTGAATATCTGCAGTTTCATTTTTGTGCAACTGACAGCTGTCTGTGGGCTTACAAAACAAAGAGAGAACATGATCACATCAGCTATGCTAAAGGGATAGATAGAAAGTTTTATTAGTCCTAACTCAGTGATGCACCCTGTGGTACAGCCACTGATGTGACACAATTGCTTTTCGATATATCTTTATCTGGAATTGTGTTTCCTACAGTTCACAAGGGTGAAATTACAGGAAATTGGATGCCATATATCACAATACAATTGAACAGAGTTGGATGGATTCTTTAAATGCTCTAGGTAAACTGGCATGATCTATAACTTATATCTAATGACCAAGCTCTTGATCTGCATTCAGGCAGCCTAGAGACTGTTGTCTGCTAGGATGGAAAGTGCTGGGATACCAAGACTCAGCTAGGAGAGATGAATCCTTTTGAGTTCATTTATAAAAGGAAATTGATTGTGGCTTTTAGGACAGCCTCTAGATAATTTACAAACCAGTACTGCCTTATTCACAGAGATCCAAAGGATTATTTTTTTATGCCTTACTTCCTGAGGAAGTAAGAAAGATAAATGGTCTAAGGCACCAGGTACATTTCCATGGAAGTGCCTGCATTCACTCAAGAGCAACCAAACAAAAAGCCAGTTCCAGCATCATCTACTTGCTGGTCCATAAATACTAGCAATATATAATATAGATAGCACCTAACCTGCAAGATGAGCTGGCCAAGTCTGTTAGCCAACCTGATATTGAACTAATACTTTCATTCCAAAAGACTGGTTTACTCACTGGAAAACTCTGGACCTTTATCTTGGTTTACCATTGTGTGACACACCTGCATTAAATTATGGATGCTTTTGTCAGTACGCCTATGCCACAGGAACAGCCTTTCTTTTGCCATGTCTTGCTCTCTCCTTTCCCTTCTTTTCCAGCATGCGAATGCTGTTTCCTTTTTTCTTAGTAAGTCTTGTGTTTCCTTACTGCTAATAATACCTATTTTATATTTCATGACAGTTAAAAAGGATATATCATCTTGCTAATTGGTAAGAGAACAAAACCTCTGCTTATTTACAGACTCACATAATCAAATTTGTTTTGTTGTAGAAGCACATCCTTTTTTAAGTACATTACTAGACTACACTGTTTCCCCTTTATCATTGATTGAATTGGTTATTTAATGACAAATATGATGATTCTACAGATGTTTATGGAGCTGCAAAGGAGGGTTCAATATTTTTACTGCCTTAGGAAAAGGCTTTATTTTAGTTTTACTCTCTGCACACTTTCCTTGGTAAACTTAAAAAGGAAAAGAGCAAACAGTAGGAAATCATTAGTTGGTACAGACAGGTCAATGTAGTGAGATTATTCCTATAGACTCTGGACTTGCTCTGTGTTTAAAGATAAAAGGTAACATAATTGCATATTTTTTCAAGTTCTTACTTGAAAAAAAGAGAATGTATTTTTCTAAATAGGGTAACTTTTGCTGAATGTGTCCACAAGTGTTCTCAGAAACTGTAACTGTAGAAATATTTTGGTACTGGCATAAGATTTTGTACATATTTCCCAAAAATCGGGAACGAACCCACCATTTTGCCACTAAACTGAGTATGGCTTTCTATATATTTTTACTTCATCTCAATTTTCAGATCATTGAAGCATGTGCCAAGAAGATACTTCTTTCCAACTGGATGGAAAATTATTCTTTGAATAAAGTAACGTCATGCTGTTCCTTCCATGGAATCCTTTGACAGTAGGAGGAAACTGTAATATCATCATTAAAAATTGTTCCCACAATTCAGCATCAGATTTACCAGTTTCAGTTTAGTTTTCTAAAACTAGGGCTTCACTTAAAATTGTATTTTAATTGGCAAGAAGTGCCAAACATCAAAAGACATTCAGCAGTGGTGTTCGGGTGCAGATATTGCTTTTAAAATTTGAAATATTAATCTTTGATAAATTCTAGTGTTTTTTAGTGAAAATATGTATGTTGGTGTTTCCTTGCTTGGGGTCTGATACAACACCTTTTCCCACAAGTAAGCTTTACTTGAGAACTTAATACAGTTTGGAACAGGATCTTCATTTTTGAATGTCTTTTACATTTACAGATGATAAACACTGTTTTGACCTATAATTTGGTTGCAGATTGTCCTATGAAAAAACACTGCAGGAAAAAATCTGCTATTGCAAACAGTGATATTGCAGCATTTCTTCTAAACAGAAGCATGTTTAATGGTCAATAAAATGAGTTCTTGGCAGTCATTCAATTTGATGATTAAAGAATTCCTGCCTTTACTATAACAATGTTATAGTACCAAATAGCATTAGGAAACTGACTGCACTGATTGGTTTGCAATGAGTCACAGCTATGCAATTATGGCTCTGCAATTGCCCAGGCATGACATCATAAAACAAACTGTCACAATACAGACTTAAAAATTATTTTTAAAAATTGTGGTTGGTTAGTTTAAAAAAGGTCAGTATTCTCTGAGTATCCTGTGGGTTACATGTGTGTTACATGCATGGTTAGACATATCTACTGGCAGATGAGCTTTCCACTGTAAGCCTTCATGAGTGATTTTGCAGATATGACTGACATAAAAATAAAAACAAAATGAAATGGAAAATAACAACAACAACAAAACCCAAAAAAACAAGGGATGGGAGACCTTTGTGCTTTTCTTTGAGGGCAGAATATTTTCTGTAGGTCTAACTTTCTCCTGCTTTCCATCAAAGGCAGAAAATCCTGACGTATATAGCTGCCTCAATGTGACTGTTATTGCCATTGCTCTGTAATCTGAGAGCTCAGACGACTGGCACATTTAATATTTCCTTACATGTTCCAACTTCTTAATTCCTACATTGGGCTCCTAATGGCCAAACTATGGTGCTGACCTGTTGTATTTCATATGGGCAAAGATAACACATTAGAGCCCCAGCGTTTCATCGTTCTATCCTATTTTGAGAAGCTTCATCATTTTTCCTGTAATCAATTCCTGAAGTTTTGACTGGTATCCTAAAGCCGTTTTAAGTGAACTGCACTAGCCAGTGAAAAACCAAAGGAATATGAATACCAGAAGTAGCAGTATAAATACCTATGATTTATTTTAAGTATCTCTTCTGTCATAGTTTGAGGTAAAAAGCTTAGCATTGAACTTTTGTCTAAAATCAAAAGGAATCTAAAATTCAAAAGCAAACATCTCTTTAATCCAAAGGATAATTTTAAGGTTTTGAGGGAAAGAAATAGTTTCAGTCCAGCCCAAGTGTGGAAGTGGATCTGCTGAAGTTTTTCAGAAAAATTTGACAGACAGATAAACCATAGTCAAACACACACTAAAATCTCAACACTCTGAGCTTAATATCATGCGCAAATGTCTTGACAACCAGACTATGGAGTCTGTGTCTCTTTTTAATCACTTAATCCACTAGTATAATTCAACATGAGATGGGGCAGAGCCTGAGCTGTTCATGTTCTCTTGTTTTGACTCTGCTTATGAAATTTTTTTCCAGTGATGTGTTCTTCAATACTTAGTAAAATTCTGTAGAAGAAAAAATGAAACTTGGAAAAATACTTTTATGCTCTTGTCAGCAAATTTTTTGGTGCTTATCTTCAGCATCCAAGATAACCCCTTTGAGGTCTAACCAAACAGTACTGGTTTCTTCACTCTTCCTGGATCCAAAGTAGACTAAGGTAAAAAGTTGCTCTACATGTTTTGTGACAAAAGGGTGGGACAGTAAAAGCAGTCATCTGGACTTGTTCCATTTTCTTTGCTGGAAAAAAACTAGGAAAGGCTCCATAACTGGTATTCAAAGCAGGGTACATCCAAGCCATGCTCCCTGTTTAATACTAAGAGGAGAAAATATGAATTGCCAACCATCACCAAGCTGTGTGTTTTCATGCAGTGTCTCTGCTGGGGCTAGTCGAGAAGAGGCTGTGGTGGGAGGTAACATTTTATCATACCAGTGAGACAGATCTCACACGACTTGTAAGGCTGAGTCCCCTCACTTTCAACCCCAATTAACAGACTGGACTTCTGACTTCTGGCATTTCTCCATAGAAATTGTAGTTCTGATGCTAAATCTTTTACCTCGGGCTCCATGGACCTGTCACAAGGCTGCAGCCAAACACCTGCTCTTCTACAGGTAAAGGGGTATCTGTATGCACTTAACACTGTTTGAGATTGCCATGTATTTTCTGGTTGGAATACCATATCAGCAGAGAGCATGCTCTCCTTTGTCAGTACACTTTTCCTTTCTCTTTATTTGTGGTTAGTGAGGTGCCTACTCTGGAACACTGGAACATGAAAGTTCATCCCTGATTTACCTGTATGATATATTTATCACATCCTTCCAAGTAACCTTTTTTTTTTTTTTTTTTTTTTTTTTTTTTTTTTGCTTCATTCTTTTTATTTTTCCTNNNTTTTATATTTTAGCCTTAGTTCATTAACTTTTCACTTGGGGAATGTAGTAAACAGAGAAAAATCAATTCTGACTCAATCCAGCTCTCTAAACTTTCTGGAGTTCTTGTTCAACACAGAAACCATGACCCTGGAGACTCCTCTTTCATAGAGAATATATATTAACTTTGTCAGTCAGTCTGATTAAATCTCTCTCCCCCTCTCTCTCTCTCCTGTCTTCTAGCCTCTTTTTAGCCTCTTTTTATGCCAGCCCTTGCCGAAATGAGATATAAAAGAACCACACCAGTTTTACCCTTAGGAGATAGCTCCAGATATTACCTGATTGATGGCTACCCTATTTTTCTTCTGAACATGTTTTTTACTCCTGTCACCTTCTCTGCTCTCCCTGAAACCCAGAGTAAGAAAAGGGAGACAGCAAGTAGACTCCATTAAAAATTCACATTGTGCTCCTCTGCAGCAGTAAAAACAAAGTATCCCTTATTCTGAAGTATAAACTACCTGGGGCAGCAATTGCTATGGTTTCAAGGAAAGTCTGAATAAGATAATACAGAAGACCTTCAAGACCAGAGTTAATTAAAGTTTCTCCCAAGTACAGCACATCAGAATGGAATTTCTAAAACCCTCAGAACAGAGAAATAACCTTTTCCACGTGGTTTTATATCTTACTTCACATAAAAAAAGGCATAAGACAATGAAAACAGAAAAAACAATAATAGCAAGACTACCACAAATTTTTAAACCTGCTTAAACTTGTAGAAAAAAAAAGAATTGGAGTATTAATTCCACGTACAAAACAAAGTTATCCTCCAAGTGGAAATAGTCTATCTTTTGACATAAGGACTGTCACTTTACATCGTGTCAAAGCACAATTTTATCATAGTTCTAGGCCATACTCCTAGATGTACTAGATTCCTAGTGTTTCTAGATGACAGGCAAGATATGAATACACTAGTTTGGATATCAGTATAGCATCGTCTAGGTTAACTATCCTTGCAGAGATTCCCTGTAGTAGTCTTTTATTTCCCTAGAACCCGAACTAGCACAGAGATTTTTATACCGCAGTGAACATACCCCTTACACAGAGATGCTAGTTACTTCTTACATAAAAATCTTCTGGGAGTTCCACACTGATCTGAACAACATTGGACTTTGTCATCATAAAGAAATGGCCAAACTTTGCAAACTGTCTTGGAATCCTCTATATTATAAACTCATTTCGTAGGTAAAAAGGAACCACAGCTTAGGTCTTAGAAAATTCTTTGTGAATGTGAACTCAGGCAACCTGCGGGATGTCTTTGACTCGTTCTTGTAAGAATTCTGTGTTCCAATATTGATCTTGATTCTAATCAAATATTGATTCTAATCTGAATCCAGTACTCTGATTTGGGATCTCTTCTCTGAACTGGTGCATTTATGTGGCACGTGTATGACATATCAACTCCACCCTTCCTTCTCCACTCACTTTTACACTTAGTCTACTAATTTCTTATAAGATAAAAAAAAGAGCCAACATATAAAGCACTAAATTGGAAGGCCACACTCTCTAATCTTATCTGATAGCACTTAAAGGCCTAGAAGCGCACTAGGAAATCAGATGAATATTGTTGCATTTTTTCTGAACTGGAGGAGATAACATTGGCTATGCATAACAAGAAGACTTGGTCAATGTGTCCCGCACCATGAAAACTTGCATTAGAGGGCAGAGTGATGGTCATTTTGCTAGAGATTATACTTTTGCATGCCATAATTCATAAGCAGATGCACAAAGCAAATGCTACAGCAGAAGAAGCCAGTATGTCCATCCAGTTGGCCCTATCTCTACCAGAGGCCAATGCCAAAATTTTTGGAGGAGGTAATAAAGCCTGTGTTATGTACCAAATTTTGTAATAATATACTATAGGGATAAATTTCTTCATGATTCCAGCTGGTGATCAGTTTATGTCTTGAAATTATCTGTGGATACACTCAATAATTTTTTTCATGTTGGCAACATCTAATTATTAGAAAGCAAACAAATCCAGTAACATTAAAAGCATCACTGAAACACCACACAACTCATCTTGGAAAATTATGGGTTTGTTTTTATTTTTTACAAAAAATGTTACAGATGGCATTAGCATAGAATTTGCACAACTTAAGGGCTGTTTTAATAAACATCTAGTTTCAAAGTCAGCATCAAAGTCAGCA
Organism: Picathartes gymnocephalus; assembly: GCA_013390045.1. Classification (NCBI taxonomy): domain Eukaryota; kingdom Metazoa; phylum Chordata; class Aves; order Passeriformes; family Picathartidae; genus Picathartes; species Picathartes gymnocephalus. The sequence goes on from WEKY01005691.1 coordinate 49,518, forward strand.
CTGGAAAGAGCAGGTGTAGCTTTTTATTTGCTGCTTCTCTATCTTAATCATGATCCTCAGCCAGAGACAGGAGACATTTTGTATAATATTGTGAAGGAGAAAAGACAAGACATGGTGATTTGCAGTTGATAAACTTGTATTTGCAATATAATACAAATTATTTATTCTCCTCTCACAGGATGGAAATGTTAATATTGTGAAGCACTGTATAGAACTGATGATTCCTAATGAAGGCGTTATTATAATGTATTAGCAGCGTGGTATGTTGTGACTTCTCAGTAAGTATATCACCCTTATATTCATCAGTCTCATGACTTAGTAGTTCCTTCCATTGTAACATAGCGTTAATAGTTCTCTAAGTGATGAAAACAATGGGATGTTTCACAGAATGCTCCATTAAACAAAAGATGAACCAAGGAATACTGGAAATATGGAAACGTTTTAAGGTTGATACTGTCTCCTGGAAGTATGGAACATTTATTTCTAGAATTCTTATTTTTATTCCACTTTTTCCTCACTCGCAAGTACTGTACAGCTTCTTCTAAGGGAACTGGCATGTGTTTATGCTGAACCTTGTGAGATCACATGCATTTTTCCAATGTTATTCCCTTTAAAAAAAGCAACAAACCAAAACAACAACACAAAAACCAAAGCCACACAAATCCAAAACCAAATAAAACCAAAACACCCACCAAAACCCCAGCATCTCAAGGAAGATCTTTGCACCTGCAAGAACTTGGGGAAAAGAGTTATAGATAGAATAGTCAGAAGAATTGGAAGAAGAACCAATGAATAAGTCTGGATGCTCAGAGCTGGAAAGGCAGTGACAGCTGCAGTGCTTATGTTGGTGAGTTTACACTCTCCTTTCTCCCACTATGCTACTTCCTGGAGTCTGCTTGTATTATTTACTTTACATATTAAATAGAATATGCTGCTAATGGGCAGGCTGAAGATGCAAACATCAGAAGACAAGAGAATGCTTACAGGTGAGGGCAAACAAGTGTAGCTCTAGTGGATGTGGGTCAGGTTTATGTTTCTAGACTCATATAAGAATTTCAGACAACATAAATTGTAAGCTTGAAAAAATGGAGGCAAAGATTTAATTCTATTTTATAAATGGTCAGTGAAAAGGTAGGACAGATAATGACACCAGACGCACTGTAATAACTGACAAATCTATTTTTAGTACTTTGATTTAGAGCCAGAAAGGGATTTTTATTAAACGATTTGATTTTAAGATGAGAAATAAATGACAAAAGAGTTGTTTACATTATTGAATGTAATACTGAGTAATCTACCACTGACCTATAACTTGGGAATGAGAAAAAATATTCTTTTTTTTTTCAAAAATTTATCCTGAAGGGTGTTTGAACCACAGAAATGTATTTAACCACGGGAAAATGCTTCCAGTTAGCAAGAACAAAGAACCTTCTCAGACTCAAGGGCAAAAATCCACCCTAAGAACTCAGAATGAAATTTTCTAACAGTAGTATACATGAACTAGAAAATGGTATTCTGTGAAAATGATGTTGCTGCCTTACATTTGCACATGAAGATTTTATGTCTGCATTGAAGAAAATAAAATCTTCCATAAGCCAAACAGACAATAGACTTGTACTTGAGAAGATGAGTTTTCCTTGGCCATATTTACAACTTTGCAATAGCTTCATATATATAGTTGAAATATTTTATATGAGCTGAGTTGCAGAGAAAACTACAGTGCAATCCTAGCAATATTAATAATCCTTTTAGATTAAAAAAAACATTTAACAAAACGTTTTACAATGAGAATCTAAGACTAGATGTTGGGGTGAGGATACAGACTATCAAGAGATTTAAAAAGTGATAAATTTTAGTACCACAACTAGGAGCAAAATAGAAACCTTTGGCAATAATGTATGACAGAAGGAGGAGAAAATGAACTGCAGGCCCCTTTATTCTAACTGAGTAAGAATTTTGGTGGGGACATTGATGTTAAATTAGCACTTCCAGCCATTTGTCCTGAAGCAGCTTATGCAGAAAAATTCCCTTGTGACCCACACAAACCGCACCTTTTAAAATTAGCACACATTAGAAGGGACAAGAAGAGCTTTCAGCTGACAAGAGATGACAAGTAAATTTGAATCTACTACTCAAACAGCTAGTTTTGAGAAGACTAGCACTGAAACACCAGCTGCAGAAGCATGTTTTAACAGAGGACTACTACTTAATTTGACAAAGCGGAAACCTTTATTTCTTCTTTAGTATCATCTGACTAAAGCCAAAGAAGAGTTAGTCCAGGACCAAGAATAAAAATAAGTCCTAGATGAGTGTTTGAGACCAGATCATGAGGTAGAATTTAGGGAACAGAGGAGCTACAACTAGGCTGCAATGCTTCAGAAAGAAACCCAAAAAGAGTGATGCTGTGCATCCAGCATGACATTGGGTATACAGCCTTCACTGAAAAGAAAATTGTATAACTTAGCTTAGAAAAACTGTCGGGTTTTATGGAGTGGAATTGTGTGGCTATGCAACCTGTGCCTTTGGTTGCAAGGTGCATATGAAATACAAAGTACAGCAAGTACAAAGAACCCATGGAAAGAAGCTTTGTTGAGCAAACCATTCTTGTGTTTATCTTTGTAACTCCAAAACATACTGACACTATAGTCCTATGGTGTTTAAAAGAGAAGAAATTTTGTGAGAAGCTGCTGTTGAAAGCAGACACACTTAGCACTTTCAAAGTGCGATACTGCTATTTTCTAAGAACTGGGAGAAGAGTCTATCGGCATGTTACAGTCCCTTTCTGTTTCAGAAAAAGAAGTCCAATACAGTCTGGCAATACCTGAGGCATGACCTGATGGCTCTCTTCCAAGAAGCAGCTGATGATTTGGGCTAAGTCAGGTTGCAAGAAGGAAATATGGAAAATACTATTCTATGATTGTGTGCACTCTATGCACAAATGTTAAGTGTACAAAAGACATAGTGAACTTACACCAGTGAGTCAGGTCTGTTCATTGTAATAATAGGAAAATCATAATTGCTAGTCTAATTTCTGGGAAGACAATTGGCAAAGGATATGACCAGGAAATTGAAGGTATGCTGTCTTCAGAAAATGAGCCACAGTACACTTTGGGAGAATTCAGACAACTGACTGCCAGATAACAGGAAAGTAGAACTGGCATTGAAGAAACAGACTGATGGAAAAGGTGAAAAAAGTGGGGATGATTTTACATGGCAATGCTTAATAACTGCAACTCTCCTTTCCTTTCTCCTTTAGAACGTGGATATTTAGAGCAAAGATTGATTAGGTGGAGGAGTAAATTATGCTTCTCATAAAGGCTGCGTCACATATATTTTCTTCTGTTCAGCACAAAAAATCATGAACGGCAGAAGTGGCTGAGGAGATGCTGATAATGCCAAGGTTGTGGGTTTGATCCCCATATGGACCATTCACTTAAGATTTGGAGTTGATGATCCTTAGGGGTGCCTTATAACTCAGAATATTCTGTGATATCTGACTCTGTGACTAATGCTGCAGAAGACCTAGCTATCCACATCTATGACTTTACAATTAAGCAGGCCTCAGCACAGTTAAAAGCAACTGCAAAGTAATTTCAAAAGGCAAGATTCCATATCACATGGACCTTTGACCACAGAAATTTTATATAAGTCATCAGAGCTCAGGTCAGTACTGAAGAATGTTCTGGAAAGTCATATGGAAGATGGACATACAACAGTATGCCATTATAAACAGGTAAACAGCCCATGGCCTAAAGGGCATACACATGTTGCCTCAGGTATTGTTGTCTTGTCCAAGATAAGAGAGTCAGGAACTATATGAAAAACAGGTCAGCTGTCATGCAAGGCTGGAAGAAAGTCCCTTCCCAACAGTACAGACAAAAAGTGGCATTCTTGTCTGATTGGAACTTCAAAGGAGTTAAGATAGAAACTGCAGCTCAGGTTTGGATTTTGTTTTACCTGCTAAATTAGTGTTTAATTGACTGAACAACTGCTTCACAACCAATGAAATTCCATTTAAATTTCCTGAGAATTTCACTTTACATTCTAGCTTGGAAGTAAGAAGTGAAAACCTCAGTGCCTGGGTTACCTGATCTTAGTTCCTATGTCAACTATGTACTGAAATCTCTAAATCCCCTTTAAAAATCAGGAGCTTGTCCTCCGAAGTAACCATGGTGACACTGAAGCCAAAAAATGTAAAAAAAACTTAACAGGACCAAAAATGACTAGAAGTGAAAAAATCCCACAACTGGTGGATCTTCAGGGTATCTCTGCACTGTTGGCAGAAAGGACACTACCTGGAGACATAGCTGGAAACGAAATTAAAAAAAACAACCCAAACTGAGAACACAAGCCTGATCCTGATTTTTGATGATCAACACAATTCAGTACAAAGCTGTATTCCTAAAATATTCAATTTCAGATCTGTGTCTGAGAAGCTGGCAGACAGCTTAGACTCTTGAGAGAGAAAAGCAGAGATACAACACCAAAATGTATTGGTTGGGGTTTTTTTCCCTTTTTGTATGTTTTACCAGAAAGTTTTTGTTGCAAAGGAAAGCCTACTTTTTGAAATCTTGGTGGTGTAAGTTTCACAATTTTAAAATTGCTTTTTAAAGCAATGGTCTTAAATACAGATAATAAATAGCGAACTTGTAAAAACAAAAAGTCCTTAGAAGGAACCACAGAGGTTCAGTATACCAAATTCAGTATTTAGGAAAAGCATGTGATAATTTGTAGTAGATGGTCACTATTGTTATCTCATACTTCACTTAGCAATTTTTTGCACATTTTACATTTCCGGTTTTACTGGTTTTGTTTCCTGTTCAATATATTGACATTTGTAGATTTGCTCAGTGCAAATGGAAAATTGATATTATTATTGTCTAAGTTGCAAAGAATTTGTTCATTAAAGTGTTTTCCACTTTAAAGATGAGTAAGTAGCAAAGCAATAGATGCATTCCTATGCTGCTGACTAATTGACAAATGGCAATAGCAAAAATATTGTCAGAACTTCTCCTCCTTTGAAATAGGAAACCTTTGCAACGCTATGGCCATTATCTGGTAATATGAAAGAAGAAAGTCTGTACTTTCTTACAAAGTGCTTAGTGTCTTGAATACTGTGGAAACAGCAAGTTAGCAAAAGAGATGCTCTGCATTTTAGGGCTGTGCTAAGGCCATTTGGAGCTGTAATCATAATACTACTGCTCAGTGTCTAGAATGCTGCCTTTCCTTTATTTTTCACCTAAGAGAGTGAACAGTTTATCTCAGAAATGCCTCACACCGCAGCTGGCAGCTCTGCTCACGGTCTGGAAGTGCATCCTGGCTGCCTATCTTTGCCCTGCAAAGGAGCATGACAGGGTAGATGGTAATAAAAGTCTATAATCTTGAGGCATCCTTTGAGATGCATCATGCAACTCACATATTCCTCAAATGAGACGTCACCAGAAGTATGGTATCTTTCATGAAAAGAAAACATTCCAGACTCACAAACATCTCCAATAATTTAATTCTTTCAGCAGTTGTTTAAAAAATATTCTAGGTATTTCCACTCTTTATGAATGACAAAAAATATTTTCCTAAATGAAAACTCAAACTGTTAACACACATTATTTTACAAAATGGAGTTTGAGATGTGGCGTCTTTGAGCAAATAAAGAATGAACTTCCTTTTTAACAGATTTCTAGATAGTTGAATCTCCTTTGCTTTTAAACTGTAGGAAAAATAACTTACACTTCTGAAGTTAAAATTGGTTTCATGACCCAGTCTGACTGTCTTTGAATAAATTCATGTCCTGTGACAGAGTATGGGTTGGCTCATGAATGATTACAAAAACAAGGAACTATAAGTTTGGCTGTCTTGTAGAAGATCAAATTTGATAGTTTGGGCTATGTTGCAGGGTTTTGTTTGTTTGTTTGTGTGTGGGTTTTTATTTGTTTGCTTGGGTTTTGTTTGTTTGTATGCAGTTTTTTTGTTTTGTTTGTTTTTCATTTGTTTTTTTAGCTCAGGCTGGACAATGCTCAAAGTGGAATTCATGTTAATGTTGAAATAGGCACTTGATAAAAACACCTTCTACAACCCACTTTCTACTGACCCCAGCTCTTTTCCTCTTGAGAAAAGAAAATGTTCTTGAACTAAAGTTACTAGTTTTCCAGACCCTTAATCCTGGCAGAAATATGCTCTTTTTTAACACTGAAAGTGAAATTAATCCCATTCAAAAATGTTGTCTAGCAGTGACTGCTGCTGTTGTTGCTTTATTGACTGTTAAGACACCTTTGAGTATGGTTGAGAGAGTGCAGAAAAAATAGAAACATTATTGTGAAATCAATTTAGTGTGTTGCAAGGTGATAATAGAATTGTAACTTACTGCAGCATTTTGTTCTCACAAATCATAACTGTTTCTTAAAGGAACAAACAGCCCCCAGTCAGGTTCATTTGAAATAATACTTTTGCATTCCTTTGTCCTCCATTTTAAGAATATTTGCTTCTCTATTAGCTCGGAGTGCCAGATCTAACTACGTTGATTGCTTGTCCTTGGTATAGACTCCTTCCTGGGGCTAACATCCTTCCTGCCACGCCCTGTCAACTTTTAGGTTAGATCAACTTGGGATATGGATCTCCTATTGCCTTATCTCTACCTATCAGATAATTAATTAACCTCTCTGGTAAGCTTTATATTCTTCTCAGTCTTTGATGAATCTTCCAGTTTATCAGAATTGCAATTCATTAATACTGCAGATCTTCTGGTTAAGACTGCGTCCTCAGGCCTCCAAGATTGTTCTCGCACAGTGTATGCAGGCAAAGAAATATGATCCTGCTTTTCAAATCAGAAAGCAGTGAATCAATGTTCTTGTCCTTTCTTGCATGCTTACTCCCTAATTTCCATTCCTTTTTATTGCAGCTGTTGATGTCTTTAACTTTGATATGCTTGCCTATTTTTCTCCTATTATTTTATTTTGTTTGATTCTGCTGTCAAAAAATGTCCTCAGAACATTGGTTATTTTAATATAAGTTTTAAAAATTTTATCTGAGTTTCATATCCCCTGCACAGGAGTTGAAAACCTGAACTGCTGCTTCTGTTATATTGATGTTTGTCGCAGACTGGAATTTAGGTATGTGTCCCAAGAAGACTGAGGTGGCAATTCAGGCAAATTTTCCAGCAGAGATTAATGACCGTTAAAGCACTAGCTTTGCCATTGCAGTTTAAAGGTTTGAAGTCAGTTTAGGGATGATTCTTAGTTGTGCAAAGCCTGTTCTGCCAGGTCCTTTCTCACATGAATTTCTATTTACATATTCTGATATACACAATATACACAATATTCCTACATAGTGCTAGGAATAGACATAAATACCAGATACTGTTCTCTGGGATCAACAGCATAGTCTATGCCAATTTGCAAAAAAAAAAAGTCACTAATTGGTGCTCATTTGAAAGAAGTCTAAATTTTTATTGATGTAAAAAAGATGGCACTTTTTCAGTTTTCCCGTATTAGAAAAGTGTGTTCACTTTTTCAGCACTTAACAAGAATGTTTTCATGACAAAACCTCATGTGTTGGAATTTTCTTTCTCAATTAAAACTAGAAATACCTTTGAGCGGTACCAATGACCTTCTGCTTGTGCTGAATTTAGCAATCAAATGAGTCCTGGTGGTTCTCAGTGGTCCTATCATTTCTCCTGAAGCAAAGTCAGAAGGCTCATGCCCACCTCTGAACAGTTTCAAACTCAATGATTCCAGCCCATATCCTGCTTTCTCTGGTCATACCTGTAGGTTTTTCAAGAAAAGTAGAAAACCTTTTCTTGTGCTACAGGAATGGCAGCAGAAGCTTCACTAAAAACTTTAAAAAATTCTCCTTAATGTGTGTGTGTTTTAGCAGATGTCAGAATCTTGATTGACACTATTTGATTTAACAGCCAGGCAGAGTTTCCAAACCATCTACTGGTATGCAGTGATATCAGTAGATGGCCAGGAATTTCAATTACCATGAATATCTACAGTTTAAGCCCGCTTCATATTCTCCTTATGAGGAATGTAATGTTCACAATTAAGTTTAGCATCTAGACAGACTGTGAAATATGGCCCACTAGTCACATTCAGAATTCTTTAGAAGTAATAAACCTGGATTGTACATTAAAATGTGATATGACTCCCAGATGTACCCTGACTATTTTTTTGGCACTTGGCACCACATTATTTTCCACTGGTTCAGATGACAGACAGAGCCCATCTGAGGCAAAACGAAACAATTTCCAACTGGTGGGCTTGATAGTGCAGGTGACATTAAATAATTAACAAGTTCTCTTTCAGAACCATGCCTCGTGCTTTAATTAATATCGCTTCTTAAAATAAGAAGTTGTTTACCATTGCTGCTTCTGCAAGCTGATTGCTGCTTGCAAAAAACATCTGAGACATGACTATGCCCAGGGGATTGCTTTCACTTCATTGTTTATAATAACTACAAACAAAGAGCTGCAAAAGCTCATCTCGCCATGAGGCATCCTGACAATCTGCCAGTTTAGTCACCAATAATAATGAGACTGGCACATGCAATAAGCTCAGCTCAAATCTAATGAGGGTCTGTTTCAATCGCTCATTGATATTACAGCAGCTGCTAAGCACCCAATGTTTGGGATGTACACACACGAGGTATGTGTGCCTCCAACCAGTGGAAGGGCAATTTCCCCCTCAATATGGCTTTAGCCCTATACAGAACGTGTGTCACCTTTTTTAAATTTAATTTCTTTTCCCTGTCTCAGAGATAGGATCCAGGCCAGCCCTGTGCAGGCAATGGGTGTAAATCATCTGGGCTCCCTGGGCCACGGAGAAGGCTGAAGAGGAGGCTGAGCTGGAGCTGGAGCTGGAGCTGGAGCTGGAGCTGGAGCAGGTGTCCCTGTGGAACTGAAGGTGCGTGTGATGCACTGGGCTGCCTGTGCTGAGCCCGGGTAACGTCACTTCCGTCACTTAATTCCTGCGGTGAATGCAATTATGAACAGATGGGCAAATGACACGATTTCACAGCTAATGAACTTCCCTACTGGGGAAGAGGACAGTGTATTACCCTTTTGTACTTCAGACTCTTAATTATCCTTCTTAAGAGTTTGGTGTGGTGTTTTGCGTTTGGGGATTATTTTTGTTGTTGTTGTAGTTGAGTTGTTAGGGGGGTTTTTTTGTGTGTGTTTTGTTCGTTTCTTCTTTTGTTTCCCAAGCATAATTATTTCACATCTTTGAATTTTAAATTCTTTTGGAGATGGTTAGCTAATTCCTGCCTGTTCTGAAAGGTTTGGAGGAAGTAGCAGAACAAAAGGGTTTTGTTTCTAAATGGAAACAATCATATTTAAATGCACAGCTTAAGAGAAGAAGAAATCTGTGCTAGCCTAGAAGAAAATACCATTTTCTTCTTTTGTCAATTCACTTGGCCCTCCTTTCCAACAAGTTCTCTCAAAGCAGCATTTGTAGATGAAGAGCTCATTGCTCTGGGATTCATATATCAGTTTGGGAGGAATGAGTAGGAAGAGACTGATTTGGAAAGGTATAAATAACATTTCTACTGAGCCAAAGCAGAAGAAAAATGAAACCCAGAAAAAGTTGATGCTCAGGTCCTAAATTTTGAATTTCACAAAACTAAACTGATAAAAATACATTCTGCATCCAGTTGAAATATATGTTTCAGCATCAAAATACCATGAAAGGAGTGATGCTAAGCATCTAATTGTAGACCTTTTTTCCTGTGTCTTCAGAAAGAGTGTTGAGGAATAAGATGGGACATCTTATGCTTCAGAGAAAAAAAAAAGAAGTAAAGAAGTTAATAGCTCCATCATCCTAATTTGCATTTCTTTTGTATTCTGAAAATACATGGTCATCTTCTAGATAAACAGTTGGAATAAGTGTATCTGTAGTCCAGTGCATAATAATATCCTAATACTAATTTGACAAAAGAATAGGAACTCTAGAGATTCAGACAATAGAATGTTGTATTTCTGCATTGCCACTTGTTAGAATTGTAAAGTATATAATAGGATTTCTGAATTTTCCTCTATTGGCAGGGCAGCACTAATATTAAATCTCTTCTCTGTGTCATCTTATAATCTTACACTATTCTTATAAAGCTTGTGATTCGGCCTAACTTTAGGCACTTATATGAGGCACCTAAGTAAGAAAGTTGTTCTCTCCAAATTATTCCCTCTTAGTAACAGCAAGTGTGAGAGTCATTCTTCCATGGAGTATTTCAGAGTACTTAAGTTAGATATCTTAGAGGTAAACATTACCAGTGACTTCATATGGAAGGAATAAAAAGGTCTTTTATGTCATAATGGAGACTGCAAATGAGTCTCTTAATAGTGAGAAGCAATTGGAAGACTTAATGTCCTAATACATTATACAACTGCAATGAATTTTAAAAAGCTTAAAAAAAAAGGGACAGGGGAGGAGGTGGGAGTAGGAGAAATATTCCTTGAGCTGTAGCTGATAAAGTTGAGCTCATTTTTGTGTAACAACGGAGTTTTGCTGCTGTAACTTTCCAGGAGCACAAAGAGGCTTAAGTATTCAAAGTGCCACAAACTGTTAATGGGTTCCACTGAAACAGATGGCAACATTATGATCATTTTTGCAATTAATGCTGACTGCTGATTGTTCTTGAGGCTCCAGTCATAGTTCTCCATCTCCTGTGCTACCACAGTATTATCCTGTAAGGGAATTTATTTTAAAAAATTCTGATAACCCCTTCTTCCCCAAGCTACTGAAAACACTTAGTATATTTGGAGATAGTATGAAATGCCTTCTGCTACAAGCATACCAAAGCTACTGCAAATTAAGATTTTTCCTATGACCCTGAAATTTAGAGTAATGTGTGATCCCCTTTTTCTCTTGAATGATTAAATGGTTAGAAAACTAAACACATCTTAAAGATGCTATTTCTGAAACAAACTGTATGGTTGCATATATCTGACACAAAAACACTTCTGATTTACTGAATAAATGCATATTTTCTAACCATTTATTTGCATTTCTCAACAAGTGGGAGGTTTTGTTTGTTTTGTTTTGGGTTTTTTGGAGGGTCATTTTTTTTTGTTGTTGTTTTGGAGGTTTATATTTGCATTTTGGGTTTTTTTGTTTTTTTTTNGAATGATTAAATGGTTAGAAAACTAAACACATCTTAAAGATGCTATTTCTGAAACAAACTGTATGGTTGCATATATCTGACACAAAAACACTTCTGATTTACTGAATAAATGCATATTTTCTAACCATTTATTTGCATTTCTCAACAAGTGGGAGGTTTTGTTTGTTTTGTTTTGGGTTTTTTGGAGGGTCATTTTTTTTTGTTGTTGTTTTGGAGGTTTATATTTGCATTTTGGGTTTTTTTGTTTTTTTTTTTTTTTTAAACTGAGGGTGATAATCTCACATGCACTGCACAGATTAGAACTGTCTTCTTTGCAACCTTTCTTTGTATGTCCAACAAACTCTGTATGGACCAGAGACCATTAGCAGTTTGCAATGCCTTTGAAAATAAATCATCCTGATCTTTTCCCTCTTGGAATTAGTCTATGAAACATGAAAAGTGGGTAGATTGTTTGGCAACTAATTCAGGTGGAAATGGAATCAGTGCTATTGTCCTACAAACATCAGTGAAATGACCTGTCACGTTAAAGGGAGATGTACAGGAAACAGGAAGGCCTATTCTGCTGACTGCTAGCATAACTTAACTTTTGCCATTGGAATTAACCAGGTGAGGATAAAGTAACTGAAAGGGAAGTTTTCACGAATAGCTGGAGAATGATCGGCTGAGAGAAAAATCAGGGAGCAGAGGGATTGGGGAACACCTCTGCTTTGTCCCAGCTGGGATTTCTGCCAGGTAAGTGTGTCAGTCAGCTGCAGTATCTGATCGCCATCCCTGCATGCCCTGCCACAGCACACACGTGCAAATGCCCACAGCAGGCGGTGAGGGGAGCTGCGGACCTCTCCCCAAAGACATCGGGCTCAGGTGCCAAGAATCTGCTGAGATCAGAAGGAGATGGAGCCAGAAACCCTCCGAGGGGCGGCATCTCACTGCAGAGCCTGGCAGCTGGGCCTGCTCCCTGAGCAGCACATGGGCCATCCCGTGCCAGGAAAAGCCCCATGGTGGGCCTCCCCCGACATCAGCAATCACAGGAATATGACACTTATTAAGGACCCTCTGCCCCATCAAGATAAAGATTTTATCACTCGAGTTGCAGTGTTCCCAGCATAAGTAGGAACTTAAAGCTTGGAGCCAGGCCTCCCAGAGAAAGAAAATAGTGCTGGTGGGCTGCACCTTGCTGCTGTGAGAAGCCATTGCTCCCCAACAGTCTGCTGTATTTTGGGAGGTATGCCTTCCAAATGCAGCATGGGAAATAGCACAGAGTGGAAAACCTGGCAGAATTCTGAGATGCTTCATTAAAAAGTGAAGTAGTTTTGTGAAATCCAGTTCACTAGACAACCTGAGGTTGGGTCCTGATTTCTGCTTTCAGGTGTTATGAAGGTGAACAGCTTAAAGTGACAGGTTAGCAGCATTCTGATGTTTGTATTCTTCAAGGATGGCATTGTACAGATGTAATTGGAACTAGGAACACTTCTTAGTGTCATAATACAGTAATAAACTTATAATTGTACAATTTTTCTTGATACATAACTTATATAGAATGAAAAATACTTTTTTTCCCACACAGTATTACTGTAAATTGTTGAATTACTTTGCTATGCAGATGAAGTATTTGTCTCCTGGGAATTGTTCTAATGAAATAGAAAATTTATAACAATGTTACAATACTTTTTTGCCAATCAGAAACTACAGTAAGAGGTAATCATATTGTTTATTTCTAAACAATGGGCATTTTAATAACAAGAGAATAGTTTTAAGAGGATTTTATTATTACTGCAAGAGAACAACTGAGATTTAATCTGCAGTAGTGAATATCAAATGCTATAAATTTTGTAGTGAAAAAAGGTCACAGGTAAAATCTTTCCAATTGAGATGTAATGCATGGAACTCTACCATAAACCTGGAAAATATATGTTGAAAGATTTTTGTTGATGTTGCAAAGTTAACAGTTTCTGTTTTTTGAGAAATATACTCATCTGGGGCTAAAAATGATACCTTGTTCAGTCTTATTTTTGCTAAGCAAAAAGTATGTTAGCTAAAATGAAGTCAATGACAACACTTCACAGCCAGAAATCTCATATGGGCCATTAAAGCCTACTGCAACAACCATAGAAAGTGCCAGTAAAGGTTTATCTTAGTATCTAATTTAGAATCTAAGTGTAAATCAAACTTTGGATCAGAGTTGTGATTTAAGTGAGACAGAGTGTTTGGAGAGATAGATCAAAATGCACAGAGGAAATTTCTTTAGCTTAATGCAGCAATGCAAATATTTGAATTCTTTTGTGGATTACAAAAAGAAATTTGGGGGATCCACAAGAAATATAATTGACATTTTTTTTTCCTTAGGAGAGACTGTCTAAAGAACCTTTTGTCTAGTCTGGGTATGATGTCGTCACTGATACTGTATATAGAAACTGTATGTATGGTATAGAGCATATGTAGAATCTAATGTATTTATATAACAGATACGCTAATAGGGCTTTTCATTTAAATAAAATCAGCAAAGTAAATCTTGAGTTGACGTATGAGCTGGGCAAACACAAATGAAAATGAGGAAAGGGTCTCTAGAGAAACGTCATGTAATCACTTTGCATTAAATTCATTCATCTGTGCAATGGGTAGATTTATATCTGCCACATAACATTGTGATGCTCTTTTTATTAATATTCCTAAAAAGTGGTGACATTATTTAATTAAACAGGCATGCAAATACCTGGTGGTGTTATTTATCTGTCAACAACTGACATTCATAAGTATTCAGTTTCTCCCTCCTTGAAATGACGTCTTATTCATGACAGAAAAACTAGAGCTGGGTGACAGGAAGTCACCTATCTTACCAGTCACCAGGTGATGAAACAATCTGACTTTTTCAAGTCCAGTGCAAATATTTGCCCAGCTTACTAAAAGAGATGTTGCAATCTCTCTAGCATATCCACTAAAGTGGTTATCTAGCCTTATTCTTATTAGTATATGTACATTCATTGCTGCAATAAACAAGAGCTTTTTCATCTTTGTCTTTTCCAGTCTTTTTCTAGGCTATCCAGACCTGTTTTTTCCAATTTTACCTTGTGGACCATCTTCTGAGGATCTCTAATTATTCTGATTGTTCTCCATTGCAGCTTATTCAGTAGCTCAGCATCTTTCTTAGAAGTGAATTGACTGAAAAGGAAGATGAAATTTTAGTAGAGATTTTATACGAGCCAATGCAATACGATCGCTTCATGTACAGTCTTACTGCCTATCTTCTCATGTGTATATCCTTGGTGTGACTGCTTGGGATGACATTATTGACTCATTCAACTTGTAATCAACCCTAAGGCCAAGAACATTTACAGGACTTTTATCCAGTCAGCTGTTACACACACAGTGTTTGCAGCTGATTATTCCTGTTTAAGTGTTGTATCCTACACTCTGAAGTTGAAAATTTCACATCTGAGAAAAGGTCAGATATTCCTTTTCTTGTATAATAATAATAGGAAGATTTATTCAGTTCCCCATATTGCTTGCTTTCATTACTTTTGCCAATGAAATAATTATTTCATACTTTTATTAACTCCAAAAAGAGTTGAATAAATAAAAATATTAACTACTTAGGTCATAATTCAGACCTTGAGACCACTCAAAGAAGAAAGTTTGGTGAAAAGAGAGCAGTAGAGACAGAGGCATTTCTGTGCTCTTTTATCTGTATACTAATTTATTGTGTTCCTAAGCAAACAAACTACTCTTTATGAACAGTTTTCCCTTTCTTTTGACTTTTCAAATCAACTGGACTCAGTATGTGCCCACCTTGAAGTACTACTTATCTTTTTTCAGACTGAAGTAAATAACCAAAAGTGTCGTAAAATTATAGAAATTAGATAATTGTAAAGAAGAGTGATTCATCAGACTGCCTGTAATGAAATAACAGCTTTCATATAATATATTTTACAATACATTTTACAATATAATTTTATCTAATGTTAGAGTATAGGAGGAGAATAACAACAATAGGAAAAAACCCATAATACATGGTGTTAAAGAACTTTTGATACTATTTATTCTCATCTTTGGTTAGCTGGCACATAACTCTTGTTAGCTATTTTTACATGGAAAATGCATCCATTAAGCCTACCATGTGAGCCACCGATGTAACCAGAGCAGTCAATCAAAGATGAAATGGAGCTATGCAATGAAA
>WEKY01005691.1:65404-90749 GCA_013390045.1 Picathartes gymnocephalus
GCCACATATATTAGAGTGTTTGTGAAAACCAAGCTATCATTTATATATACATAAGATGATGATGCTTTATTTTTTTTCTAACTGACCATAGCCCTGCTTCTGTAATCCTATCCTTCTAAAGCAAACAGAAACACAATTATTCTCTGCAGCTGGTGTATGGCCAAATAAATATAAGACTCTGAATAAAATTTTTTTAAAAATCCATAGAATTTCAAAAATTCAAAATTGTTAACTTATTCACCAGCACTTTTTGCCATGGTACGACTCTACTATTGAAGAAATTGTAACTCTCTTGGGTATGTAAGAGTAAGTAATTTTTGTTCTATCATCTCATTTGGGCAAAATAATAAGTACATGCTTGGTTTAATCTTCAGGGTAGTTTCATTCTACTGATTTGCTCACTCAGGGCATTTATTACTTTATTGCCCCAAAGACTCCATTTGTCATCTCAGGATGACATTGCATGTGGCAGAAGTTCATAACCATTCCAATATGTAGTCTTTTCATCTTCTCCAACTCATCCAGCATCACCAAATTTTATTTCTCTGTAGGCATAATGAAATTACTCATAGATTGTGGAGTTGGAACTCTGTGG
Organism: Picathartes gymnocephalus; assembly: GCA_013390045.1. NCBI lineage: Eukaryota > Metazoa > Chordata > Aves > Passeriformes > Picathartidae > Picathartes > Picathartes gymnocephalus. Next base: position 66,000 of record WEKY01005691.1, read on the forward strand.
CATCAGGAATACATGTTCTAATGTTTTAATAAAAAATGTTCTAATTTATCTAATGTAACTGAAGAATGAAGGTTTTTGTGCTGCAGCTCTGAATTTTGCAGCACACTCTCTCCCATTCTATATATTTTAACGTAGCCCATCTGGAAACAATGAGCATGAATGGTTTGTAGTGTAGTTGTAACACAGGGCACCAATAGATTCAATATCTTTGAAAATGTTAGTCTCATATGAACTTAATGTGTTTGCTTTTCTACATTGTCAGGATATTTTTGGATTTTAAGTGTAAGCTGCCTATATAGATGTATTTATACATTAAGTACATATACACACTTTACACACACTACGCAAACATATATTAAATATATATACATATTTATACATTTTCTATATTTAGTGCATATTCATATATATATGCTTGCTTTTCATTCAATTACATCTTTTTATTCTTTTTTGATTACTTCTATTCATTTCCAGCTGTCAATATATCATAGTGCTCTTCATCAAATTATTAAGCATTTTGTTAATTTCTAGCATTAAGAGACATTACATTAAGAAAAACCTAAGACAGATATGAAATTAGAATTCTGTATCCTCTCTTCACCACAGATCACTATGACACTTCTTGCAGCTCTCTGAAACGACTATGTGAAAAACAAGAAGTTTTTACACACTCTGCATAAAGTTTATGATGTTACATTGGACAAGGCATGCAAATCTGGACAGTTTCCCTGTTTCTGGTATGAGTATCGTTTTCCTTCTTACAGTCCCCAGTGCGGGTTTCCTCTCCAGATAGGGTGGGAGCTGTCCCTTTCTTTAGATCAGTGACACAATGCACAACAGCAGTGGTGCAGCTCTTTCATGTAGGAGGCTGAGGAGAAATCCTGGGATGAGGTTGCCATGGCAAGAAGCAGTCCCTGCCCTGTACAGTTTACACTGCATTGTGAATGCCATGCGCGAGCTCCACTTTTTATCTTCATTTGTATAATCAGTGATTAATGTACTGTGACTTAATTCACAACAATGTATTTAGACTTTGCACACTTCATTTAAAGGCTGCACCTTTATTATCTTCAAATCCATGCAAAGATTTCTGCAGGGAAAGGAAAAATTTAAAGGCATTTTTCTCAGTAGTGACAGGGGCATAGAAGGAGGGGCTATTCTTTGTTTGTAGCCATTAGATGTCTCTATTAGCGGAGCACATTCTAAACATCTGCATACAGCAGAATTTAACTGTGTGATCAGGAATCAAAGGCAACTTGATTCAGACTGCTGTCAGACTGCTGCTTCATACCAAGAGGTGTGGGACCCTTCCATGGACTGATGGAAGCTGTGGTTGTAACTCAAGAACACACAATAACCAGAAGGGAAGAGGAGGAGGAAACTGACTGCATCACTAGGCAAAAGTGATGTTGAAAACAGCACTGACAGCTCTACAGGGATCTATCTGTTTGCCACTTTTGTACATGAAGGTGAGATACAGGGAGGGTTGTTGATGACAGGAATGGGGTAGAGCAGGTCTTTTCTTGTAGGTAAGACTAGTTACAAAGGATATCCTTGATATCTAGGGAGAGTTAAAGTTAGCAGAGCTTGGTGCAGCCAACATAACTGCAGACAAAAAAAAAAAAAAGAAAACAGACTTTTGGATTCATAGTGAATTATTTGAAAAGGGGGAAATCTAAGAATGAAGCAGTTAGTTAAAAAACCAGTAAACTGAAAAAAAAAAACCCAACTACTTCATTAGCCCATCTATTGGACTATCATAATATTTAATTTCTACGCTTTCTGGCCCATGCACTAGTCTTTACCAAGCATGGAGAAAAGGGATCATAGCCCTGCTGGAGATGCCTGGAGTCTTCTGGCAACAGAAGACCTAACATGATTTCAGTTGCAAAGGGGAAATTTCCTTATAACTTGCCTCCGCTCCCCCTTAGATGACACTAGCAAGTATTGCGTATTAGAATAACTTTTCTAGCTCTTTTGCAGCATTCTGCTGACAGTTTTATTTCAGGATTTTTATCAAATAATAGTGTTTTGCAGTGTTATTCAATTAAAGGAGACTTGCAGTGTTTCACACATGAAACAATAGTGAGAATTTCCAGTACAATGAAAATTTCTGAAGGCAGTATTTTTCAGTGTATGTTACACCTGTTCGCATCACTATAGTTACGAAGGCAGTAGCTTTCTGTTGCCCTGTCCTACATAAAATGAGGAAATAGTTAATTAGATTTGCCACAGTGGCTATAGTATGAAGGTGATGAAATTATTCAGACCAGAAACCATATGCAGACTACAGCACTAGAGGAAGAGAGAGACATTTTTGTTGCTATCAAAGCAAAAAAACCCATCTCAGTATCTTAATTAAGACATCCAATATATCTGATTGTTGTTCTCCTTTTCTTCCTCTTCTGAAAATGAGATTCTTATGGAATGGAAAAAAAGACACACCTGCAAAAGGAAATAATGAGTAAAGAACATAAAAACACTTAAAAATTTTGTTCACTCTATTTCCGGCCCATTTCTTCTCCCTAGTTTATTTTCATAAATAGAGATTACATTGCTGGAATTCTCAGTTTTTCTCACTGTTTCAAAACCTATTTATGGGTTTAGGAATATCCTTTTTATAGTATCTACTTATCAAGCAGTATAAATAGCTAGAACGAAGAAAATGTTGTTCATCTGATCAACAGAGCCAATTTAGGTTGGAATTGTTCAAGATCATAGAGTCCAACTATAAATCTTGTGTGCTCCGAACTCTTCACCTGCACAGTTGTTCTTGGTACACACTCTAGCACCTCAATGTCCTTCTCGTAGTGAGTGGCCCGAAAGGGAAGACAGGATTCAAGGTGCAGCCTCACCAGGTCTAAGTACAGGAGGACGATTACTGTCCTAGCTCCATTGCCCACAGTACTTCTGATACCATCCAGGACACTAAAGTCTAGGTAGGCAGCATCCTAAGCCTTTCCCTCATCCACTAGGGAGGTCATCTTGTCATAGAAGGATATCAGGTTGGTCAAGCAGGATCTGCCTTTCATAAACCCATGCTGGCTGGGCCTGATCCCCTGGTTATCCTGTACATGCCATGTGATCGTGCTCAAGATGAGTTTCCCCAGCACCAAGGTCAGGCTGACAGGTTCTAGTTCCCCAGATCCTCCTTCTGTATGCTTGCTATTTCAGATAGTAGCAAACATTTACGGAAAAGAGTCAGATATCTGGTATTTGTAGAATGATCCTTCATATTTTGTGTTCTCCAAGAATGCAGTAGCCAGTGGTTTTGAGGAGGGGGTTTTGGAGTAAAACTGCATTTAGCAGATATCACTCAATCTTATCTTTATTCCTGCCAGTGAGAGTCCTTATTAGCAGCACAATTTCATACATTGGGATACCACTTGTCTAGACTGAGGTAGGTAATCAATCCATTTGCTAGCAACAGACTCAAAAGAAAGAACATCCTTAAGTGTAAGTGGATCTTTCGCTCTCTATGGAAGAATAAAAAAAGTAACTAGACTAAAGCAGCCATAGAGGAGGTGGCTATGGCATTCCTATCCTTTCAGTCATACATTAGCCAAGCTTTTCTGGAAGCCTCATCCCCAGCCCTCTAAGAGTTAAGAGCCTTTTAACTGCAGTTCTGCCATGAATTTTAATACAGATGAAGTCTGTAAAAAAAAAAATATATAGGAAGACAGATCTACAAAGGCTTTTCAAATGCAAAATTCTAGTTCAGAGCCTGTGTCTAAATATGACATTTGTTAGCAGAACTTGGAAGTTAGTGAAACTTAAACCATCTTTTTCATTTCCCTGATCTCCACTCTTTGAGTAGTTTCTGCACTGCACAGTTGTCAAGTAAAAACCATTTCAGTCTGGAGAACAATAAAAGGAGAGAATCCATTCTGTATAAAAAATGACCAGTCCCTGTTATGACATTTATTGTGTCTTCACTTATGAGATATTGGATAGTGCATATGTGTCATAACAGAAGGATCATCCATCACATCTACTCCTCCATATACAGCTGTGCAGTGTTTAGGTGTGTATTTGCATATCCACATCCATATAAAGACTTGGTTTACAATGGATGTCTTAAGCCAACAAATCTGTTCTCTATAATGTAGCAAGACTACACTATCCCAAAACCTTGCCGACTGATGTTTTCTATTTAACCTTGAAGATCTCCAGTGAAGGTGATCAAGCATCCTCCCTTTGACGTATTCCCTAAAGCCTAGAGCTTTCTTATAAAGATTTTGTATTTCTCTAAAGCATAGTTTCCTTGTTGTAGCTTTCCAGTACACCTACTATTTGTCAGTCAAAGAAGACTCTGCAAGACTTATTGCTCACTGTCCCTTTTGTTACACCCCCTAGCATATTTTGTCAGTTATCATATCTCCCTTCAGCAATTTTTTTCCTAGATGGTGTCTTGTGGGACCTGTTTTCTAAATGTTTAATCATTTTTTTTATTTCTCTCTGAACTCCCTAATTTGCCTGCCATTTCTCAAATATGATGCTGAAAATTGAATGTAGGACTCCAACTGATGCTTAATAAACACCAAATAGAACAGGGTAATTAACTCATTTGAGTTTAAATTTATTACTCTTAATACAAATTAATACCCTATAGCATTTGCTTCCCTTTCACCTTTTTTTTTTGGTTGTAAAAGTGCTGTATGTTTGACTCATAAGTACTTTGTCACCCAGCTCAAACTCCTTTCCTGTTGTATCTCTCATTACTCTCCTTGCCTTTCATGTTTGAATGCATTGTAAATCTTTCACCTTTACTCCTCAGTTACTTATTGCCTCTGTTGGAGAGGAGGTTTTGTTCATTTTAATCACCAAGTTATTAAGATTTTATTAATACTAGCTACAAGGTATGAAGATGTCTCTTTATGTGCCTTCTAAAGAATTTATTGTCTTCCAGCTTCAAATTAAAAATTGGTTTAGTGTGTCTTCTGGCACATCCCACACAGGGGCCAATCCAAATATTGTGTAGTGAAGGGTGGACTCCATATAGAAACTCCACTTGATATTCATTTCCATATGACATGAGATAGGTTAATAATTACTTTCAATATTTGACTTGCTTTGACCAACTGAGGAACATTTACTTCCTTCCATATTCTGTTGGCTTCAGCTGAACTTCTTGTAGAATACAGTTTAGTGCCAGTAACTAGTAAGTTCCTTCTCTGCTGTTGCTAATCAGCTGAATAAATTAAACTGTTTGGGCCTCAAGCTGGCTATTCTATCAAGGCATCCCTACTATTCATGGGAGTACATCTAAGTAGAATCAAAAGTTTGGGGGGACTCTCTGGCTTGTCAAAGCAAGGCCTGAGATGGAATTTCTGATTCCTTTATGTGTGTGTGTGACAGGGAGAAAAAGTGTCTGGGGGAAATGGAAATTTGGAAGAATGTGGGGAAAAAAAGTGCATGCTGGCAAGTTTTCAATGGTCTGTGTTAAAATATGGCAGGTGTGTTATTTGGGAGTTTCCATGTGACCCAAATGTAAAGTCTGAATAGATTTCATTCCTTTGTGCTCATTTTCTTTTTATCAGAGTGTTTAAAAACCTTGATCTTCTGAGGAGTGATAGGTCATTTATCCTTTAGACAGACTTTTTTATTTCTTTTGCAGGAATGTTAGTAGGACAGTGGGTTTTTCCCTTGGCCAGCCAATAAGATAAATAATATTCTGCAATTGCTAGTAAATATTTTAGCTTCAAAAATAAAGTGAAGAAGAAAATATTTCACAGGCTCTTTTAGAACTTGTTTAATGTTCAGCTGCCTCTGAAGTCTTCATGGTCTGATATCTAAAATTTTAGGTATATTATAAAGGCATTACAGAGAAACCTTTGGCATTCAAACCTTCAATTCTGTAACTGTATGTAAGTCCTATCAGATAAAAATCTACAAAATTAAAGGAAAATCATAGTCATGAAAAGGAACCTAGGGAACTTCACCCTATTCCTCTGACATATGTTTGTATTAGATTATGTTAACTGCTGGAATCCTTGAAAACTTAAAGTCATATTTCAAACAGTAGAATTCTAACTGCTCATGCTTCCAGTGGCCAGAGAAGACACTTGCTAGTGTCCAGTGCACATTTCTGTTTACTTGTAAAAATATTATTTCATGTTCATATGTCAAATGTCTATACCAAAGAAAAAAATGCCCCCAGCATCTTTTATGAAAGACTTGTGACAGAATGATTAGATTGTGAATTTAATCTTTCATTTCTTCAGGACTATAATTTAATGGTTCTGGAGACGATTGGTGCATGATACCATTCTTACACGTATGAATATGTACTTGCCACTTTCCTATAGCTAGTCTGCATTGTACTGACCTTCTGTACAAGTTTTAAGCAGTAAAACTAAAAAACATTCTTATAAAACAGATGGACTGTACACTGCCTTCTGTTGGAGGGAAAAAACCCAACAAAAACCCAAAGGGCTGTTTTTCAATTCTTATTTTCCAGTGAAGTTGTTTTCAAGGCACAGTATTTTAAGAGACAGTAAACTTAAGTGTGTATTGATGCAACCAAGATCTAACATTGTTTTTTAATTTGTTTTCTTTTGTTGTTGTTTTTAAAATAGATACTATATGATGTCAAAAGGTCAGAAGAGCAATGTTTTCTGTCTTTGTAATCTGTCTGATGTCAAACAGACCGTATTTTTCAATCTGCTTTGCGTGTGGTATCTCAGCCCCTGTCCTGCTGAGCTGAAGCTATTAATATTATACTCAAAACTTCAAGGGAAACTGTATTTCCGTTGAAATTTAAGTACCAGTTTCAAATTAGGGATTAGCCTGTAGAATGAAGAAATGTCAGAGAAAGGCAAGCATTTAACCATATCCAAAGATCTGGCCTTCCTTCTTCTAAGTCTTAGTCAGAGATACTTCAATCCAGGCTCATTCCGCCATGTATATTTAAACTATAAGCTCAGACTCTGAAGCAGCACCTAACACTGTGAGACATCTATCAGCTTTTTGTTGTGACCTTTCGATGTTCTACTGTAATGTAAACAGCCAGAGTATCTTATGCTGCCACTATCAGTATTTTCAGATTTTAAGCAAGATAAAAAACCATCATTGCTATGGTAATATTTTGTATTATAAAACCTTACACCACTAAAATTGAAATAGATGTCTGGTTCCTCCAAGATAATTTGAATTTCCAAGCTTGATATTTGGACACTTTTGATGAACTCTTGACAATCAAAGATATAAATCTGATTGCCTTATGCTGAGAAGAATTATGTCATGAGTTGTATAAGGTTATCTGGTTTTATGGGTGTCAATAATAAATGACAAAAAAAAGTTAGCTTTTCAAGAAAGGTCTAAATCAGCCTTTAGAACAACAGAGCACTGGTGCTCACAATAAAAAATGAGAAGACAGGTGTTGAGGTCAGCAGACTCTAATCAGGCAGGAACTATTTCCTGAGCATGAAGACAGCTCAGAGGAATCAGGTTCACTTGAACAACAAAAAACCTCAGGAGAAATTTTGCTAAAGTTTGCATACCATTTTTAGACATTTCAAAGCGGAATTTTAGCTTGTAAAAAGAAAAAAAAATTCCAAATATTACTTCTAGTTCTTAAAGTATTGAACCTAGCCATACTATTAATTGTATACTAGAGACATTCCAAGAGAAGAAGCTAAGTGTTTTATTATACAAACGGAACATGGAAGTCTATTGCAGAGATGATAGATGGACTTAGATATCCTTTAACTCATATTCTTTAGCATAAACTGGCCTCCACTTTCCTAACCAGTTTTTTAAAAATTATTAAACTCGTATGTATATGAAACATGTGGTCTATGTTCTGTAGTATTGTCAGGGTATTTCTATTTCTAGTAAAGAGTCAAGGGCTCTAACCACAAAACCCTTATAGGCAGATATTTCGTAATGCTCAAACTTGATTATGTCACTTTTTACATAGCTTATAATGGTATACAGTCTAGTTCCTAAGGCTCATTGAAGCTTGCAGCACAGTATTCAAAGAATGAAATATCATTAAAAAAAAGCCAAGTACAAAACTATATGAAAGTTTTCTCTAAATAGAAAAACAATCTAAATGCCATTTCTTGCTATGAAGATCAAATTTTCTTTGAGCAACAGTTTCAAATTGTTTACTAGTTTATCTATAATTGATATAAAATACTGCCAATCATTTCTTCAGTATGTTATCGGTATGTCCAGGCAGACTTTACTGTGACTAAGAGGTATTTTTCCTGTTCTAAAAGGACACTTCTTAAAATGTTAACAGTAAAACTAAAATAATCTTAATTTTTTTTTTGTTTTTTTTTACATAAATGAAAGCTTTCCAAGTACTTCTTTTCACAACTTTTTTAGTAAGCTGCCATGTTATTTTTGTGGATATAATAGTTATATTCAGCACTGAACATCACTGTTGTCAAATGTACTGATAATTCCTCTGATGCCAGTGACAGAAAGATTGTGTCTTGTCAGTAAGAAAAGCAGATGCCTTGGACATATTGAAACTGAGAAATTAGATTCCCCTAGGAGAGCAACCGTGTGAGAACTCTAAGCAGTTACCTCCCAAGAAGGAACAGGTGAACTGATTTATAAAAAATGAGAACTGACACCTTTGCTTTAAATTGGAGTCAAGCATGCAGTATAGTTTGCAGAAGTGTAATTGCATTTTTTTTTTCCCAGTTGTGTTCTTCTGTTTATGTTCTTCTGTTTTTCTCTAGAGAGGTTTGGCATGGATGTGTATCAGGGAACAGGATATCAGTAAGCAGCTCCAGATAGAGATAGCTTAAATAAAGGTGTAAGTGACTGTAAGCTCACTCTTTTGTTTCTCTACCAAGATATTTAACTAAACATGCAAGTGTTTACTGCTTTACTAACCCACTTAGCTTTCTTAGATATCTTTCAAACATTTTTCATTGTAAACTTAATATTTCAGGAATTGCATGAAGATGCTGGATATTCTAGTTTCTGACCCAGGAAAGTCCAGGAGGAGGATGTAGCTTTCAGCTGCTCCCTAGGATTACTTGTAAACCAGAGCTGAGTGTGTGGCAGGGATCTTGGCTGAAGCAGATGCTGTGTTTTTTGGCAGAATGAGGATGCCAGGTTTGTTCCATTTGTGCAAGAGGTAAAGGATTACTAGAGGTTGTGAGTCCTTCTTCACCTATTATTTGACTCAAAATCTGATTAAGGACACATTTCTCCTCTGTTATCTACCCTTTGGATTTACACTATTCCTGATAAGTCTACACTTTTCCAGCACTGCATAGATCTATTTGAATGTATTTAATTTAAACTTATTGACATATCTTATTTTCATAGTAGAGTGACTTAGCAGTATGAACGACAAGGGCACATAGAGTCTTCTTCATAATTTCAAGATATGGTAGGCAGGACTGAGCCTTACAGATAGCAAACAAAGAATGGTTTTAATTAAAATATAAACATTTTAATAAAAAGCACAGCTGGCTGGAGACTGTGTATTTACTGTGGTGGATCAATCTTTTAAACACTTTCAGAAAAGTGAGGAGTTTTCTTTAAAGGTAGAAGCCAAGAGAAGAAATAGCAGTACATGCCAGCTGTAGAGTGATGTTCCAGATTTAGGTAGAGATTAGGAAATATGTAAAGAATTAAGAAAGAAAAGAAACAGAGCCTGTAGAGAATGCAGAGGTTATCCTATAAGTACAATATCTTTTATATATGAGCAACAGGAAGCCTATTCAAAGAAAGAGAATATATGAAAGAATTTTCCCAAGAAAACGGTGTATTTAGGAAATAGCACTGCTGGGAGAAACATTGACTAGAAATAAATTTGTTCTACTGATAAATATTGATTTACTCTTATTATTCTAAAATATTTAGAATGTTTTTTTCTTACATTCTCTTTTCAGATTTTGAAATTGAACATCAGATTAGTTTTCCATGGCTTGATGTGTTTCAACATACCTGCACAGTACTCAATACAAAAAACCTCTGTTTTATCAGATGTAAATTGGGATTATATGTTCTTGTGAAAAATGTGGCTTCAGAGGGGGTTCCATAATGTGGCTGAATTCAACTATGGATAGTGTCTCTGTTTTGGTTTAACTCTGGTAGGAATCTAAACCTCACCTAACTGCTCACTCACATTCAGTGGGATGGGGAAGAGACTCTAAAGGGTAAAAATGAGAAAACTCATGGGTTTAGATAAAGAGAGTTTAATAGGTAAAGCAAAAGCTGCTTGTGCAAGGAAAGCAAAACACGGAATTAATTCGCCACTCCCATGGGCAGGCAGTGGTTCAGCTATCTTCAGGAAACCAGGGCCCTATCATGCTTAATGATTACATGGGAAGATAAATGTCATAACTCTGAATTTCTTCTCTTCCTTCTACTTCCCCCAACTTTATATGCTGAGGATAATGCCATATGGTCTGGGACAACTCTTCAGTCTATTGGGATCAGCTGTCCCAGCTGTGTGCCCTCCCAACTCCTTGTGCATCCCCAGCCCCCTCACTGGTGGGACAGTGAGAAGAAAATAGGACACAGTGCTGTGTAAACACTAGTCAGAAGTAATTAAAACATCTGTTACCAACACTGTTTTCATCACAATTCCGAAGCATAGCCCCATGGAAGCTCTTAGGCTTCAGTGGAAAAAAACATTTTGGTGAGGAACCGTAATTTAACAGTAGAAGGATGTTTAGTTTCAGGCATGAATAAAGATGATGAAACAATCTCAAACTCTGAGCTTGGAAAAAGGAGGAATTAAGAGATTAGTGCAGTATGAATCTCCTCTATCTTGACAAGTCTGGGATTCCTTCACATATTGTTGGGTACAGTCTGTGAAAGAAAGTGAAATGTGCAGCTAAATGCCATGTGCAATAGGAGCTAACAAATGTGGGAAAAAATTAGCATTATAGCCATATCTGCAACTCATAGAAATAGATGGGATTATTTTATTGATCTGCAAAGGATACAGGATTTAATCCTGTATCTAAAAAGGAGAATGTTTTCAAATGTAGCCTGGGAAGTTACAGTTGGGAACATACAAACTGACTGCCTCTTATCTCAGAAAATAGAAACTCCATTTAGAAAAAGTTTTAAAAATGTAAGACTTTAATCTTCATAAATCTAGTTAGTTTTTGAAAAAAAATTCTGGAAAAAATATTCTTCTACTTGTACAGAGTTTAGTTTCATATCTCCATAGCTGAGCTTCTTCACATTCTTTCCTTTCAGTGCTTTACTTTTTCAGAGCAACTTCTGTTTTACATCTTGTGTACTTTTACTACTCATACAGTGGCTAAAAATTATATTATCCAGTCAAAGACCTTATTTGAGCAAGAGTATCTAACATGCTTGTTCCTTCCTTTAGGTTTTTAAAATATATCAAAAATCTTAAGACTGACTTAAAGAATGAAGTTTCAAAAATCTGATATATGGATCTGAGAAAAAATTTCAGATAGTACAGTTGAATTCTGAATGTACACATCCATGTTTTAATAACTCAAGATATTTCTTTTTATAGAATAAATTAATATCATAATAAGGTGAACCTTGCATTTTGACATGTGAAAGGTCATTATTCTAGGTAGATATTTGATTTTGTAATGTTTATAATTGTGAAGGATCAGAAAATTTGTCACAATAAAGTACTGTGGGTGTGTGCGGATAAGTTTGCAGCTCTCCTCCTCAGCTGTCCCTGAAATCCAGATGGATTTGTGACGGATACAGCTAAGCTGTGTTTGGTGCAATGGTTGGTACAAGACAGGACGTGGCCAACCTTGTTACAGCAGCAGTGGCTCTTGCCCCTTTCTATGGAGCTCACTCAATTGTTGCAAGTTTCCCCTTCTCAGGGCAGGCATGGCTCAGCTGTTCTGTTTGTGCAGGAGTACCTGCAGACCAGTAGTCTATAATCACATTTATGAAGGCAAACCTGGCACCAAATTCATCTTTACTTGCTCTGCCAGGCTGCAGACCCCTGAGGTTTAGTGCCTACAGCTTACTTTAGTGAGGAACAAACATATCTGAGGCAGGAATGAGGCAAGCAGCATAAACCACAACCACACATGATTCAAGAATCTTAATTTTTTTCTCATTATGAAGTGTATATTTCTGTTTTGATTTTTTTTTAAATCAAAAGGTTTGATCCTGTTTTTTTTTTTATTTTTATTATTTCTCATTCTTTTTATTTTCTTTAATTAATGACAAGGAAAACATGGGAAAAAAAATAATGAAATAGTGTGAGTGAGATGTGAAATCAGAAGAAAGTGCAAACTGTACAATGCATTTTAAAGTTTTTAAGGATTGTCTTCAACTTGCATCAGCATTTCAAAAAAACAAAAGTATCCATGTTCCTACCTATGATGTCTACAAAACTCCACAGCTTTGGAGCCTCTCAAGCTCTTCTGCCACTGTTAATACAGCTTAATAAATTTCTTTTTGTAAAAAAATTGTTGTTGACAAGTATACCCCAAAGAGGAGCATGATGTGCAGTTGGAGCAAATGAAGAAAGATCTTGTTCCATGCTTGTGTGTTCTTTGAAACAATACATGATTAATACTAAAGTTTTGTGAGAGGAATAGATAGAAACAGGCAATTAAACCAGCTATTGGAAGGTCTATATAAACCATAAAAACTTCTGGTCAGCACAGAGACAGCTACATTGAAAACAAGTATCTGTACATACCCAAATTCTTACTTTGGAGGGGGAGTGTGATTTGGAATTTGTTTCTCAATGGATAAGAGATCTGTAAAAAAGGAGTCACTACCAGTTCCAACAAGATCTCATGGGAACACTCATGTACTGAAGCACTGATAAAGGCAGTAATTATTTTATGACTTTTTAATCTCCCTTTCAATGTACTGAACTTCTGCATAGATCTATGGAAAATAAAAGGCATCTTAGCTACTTTGGCCCTATCCATCTCCTTTTCATCTAGAATATATCTTTTCCTGAATGTTTTCTGTTCAGATTTTCCCATTCGGTAGATCCTCTGGAGAAAAAAAAGCCTGAAGTCTTCAGCTTCTTTAAACTGGAAAGACATATTGGAATAATGTAAAAAGTGATATAATATTGCCTGTGAAGGGTTGTCACACATCAGTTGGCTGAAGTCCTTGACTGGTATAGTATGGAAGTTGATTCATAGGATAGAGCAGTTCTCACCTTGGTTGCTGCAGAAAATGAATACCCCTGTTGTGGTTTAACCTCTGCCAGCAATTAAGAACTACCCAGTTGCTTGCTCACTGCTCAACCCTTCCCTGTGTGATGGGGGAGAGAATATGAAAGGTAAAAGTAATAAAATTTGGGGATTGTGACAACAACAGTTTAAAAACTCAAATAAACTAAACTAAACTAAAATAATGACAATTTTAATAATAAAATATCATAGAGAAATTGAAAATAACAAAATGAAAGAGAAATTGAAAGTGAGAAAAACAAGTGATGTGAATTAAAAGCAATTTTTCACCACCAACCAACCCATGCTCAGCTTCTTCCTGAGCAGCAGTGCCCAGCCAGCTTTCTCCCTACTCTATATGCTGATCATGACACCATATAGTATGGGATAGCCCTTTCACCAGCTAGGGTCAGCTGCCCTGACTGTGTCACCTCCAGGTTCTTGTGCACCCCCAGCCCCCTGGCTGGCAGGAACCATGAGGCAGGAGCTGAAAAGTCCTTGACTTAGTGTAAGCACTGTTCAGCAACAACTAAAACATCAGTGTGTTTTCAACATTATTCTCAAATCCAAAGCACAGCACTGTACCAGCTACTAGGAAGAAAATTAACTCTAACCCAGCTGAAACCAAGGCACTCACTAAACTAATCATGGTTCCTGTGAACAGAACCAACAGCTTTTCCTCTGGATTTATGCTGATTTGGACTGGCTGTAAGAAGCAATCAATGTTTAGCAGCTCATTGTTCTACTGAGCCCTGTCAGCCTAAGTTGTGAATGAAAATAGACAACTTCTATATGTGAGTTCAGTTGTTAATGAGAAGGTAAAATCCATCTTTGTTGTTTTCCTCTTTCAAGCCCTACTGGCTGAGAGTTACAGGAGTTCTGGCTGAACCTGCTGTACATACCTCTGCAGTTCAACTCTTCCCTAAAGTATGGCCCATCCTCAAGCCTATACAGTCTCTGCTGCGCCTTGTAACCAGGGTTTCAGGATCTTTATGTGCTATGAAGCAGATGCTGTTCTATTTTTCTTCAAAGTCTCAGTTGCCTCCACAGAAGAGAGATATGCTCCATTTCTCTATTAGCTGCTGTGGTCATCTAATGGTCAAAGCTAATATCACTGGGAAAATCCCCCAGGCAAACAGAGCAACAGCCTGCCTCTCTTAATTCACTGCCTTTACTTTTACTTGCCATAATTGTCTCAGCCTGTTGGTCTGTGACAACCTGCTCCAGGAAGAACATTGTTATCTGGCAACCCCTTTATTAGCCCTGGAGATGTCAGAAGCCTTCTCCAAGTGTAAAGTAGCAGATATACACAGAAGTGAACTGAAGGGGAGAAAGGAATTTAACTTTCATACTTAGTGATGTAGGAGAGCTGGTTCTCTTCACAGCCCCTATTATAGAGCCCTCATCTTTCTCCTATTTTCAAGAGACAAAAACCCTTAAACTACAAATCAAGTTGCTAAACTGGACACAGAGATATTTAAAATGATCTAGTCATATTTTTCTCCAAAGCAGCAGCTGAAATATTTGTGTTTCATGAAAATTTTAAGGAATCTATTTTGTACTGAAATATGAGCCATTGCTTAGTAATGAATGCAATTAATAATACATATATTGACAGAAATATGAAGGTGGCCATACCTGTGGTTAAATTTGGAATGGATGTGTACAAGCTGGAGAGCTTTGCTTTCAAAGTTTCCTAAGGTCTTCTTCATAATAAATCAGGGAATGTGGATTTCTCAGTTAAAGCCTGAGAACAAAATGTTTTTTAATTATTATCAGTTGGTATTTTTGGTTTTGTTTTTAAGTGCAGGTAATCACATTTACAGGATCCTCTTAGCCATATAGATTCTTACAGATTTCACCACTGGCTCAGGTACAGCAATATTAAACTTTGCGAAATCACAAAACACCTAAGTATGACAGAATAAGGCAGGAGAATATTGATTTGCCTTAGGCATTTCGTTTAAACTCCTACAGTAGGCAGTACTTAGAGCATTTGAGAATTTCAAATGTTGTCATTCAAACACAATGTATTTTGCCTTTATCCTGAGATAGAAAGAATTGTCTTTTGGGGTTTGTTTTTTTGGTTGGTTTGGGTTTTTTTTGGTTTTGTTTTTGTGTTTTTTTTTTTTTTTTCTTTTTTTTTTTTTTTTTGTGGGAGATATAGAGAGATCTGTATGCTATATGGTTTTTTTTATTTTTTTCAAAATTATCTTTGCAAGGAAATCTTATTATGACCATAGTTTCTGTTTAATGATGATACACTCTCTGTCTCATTGGTCACCATTATTTCTGTTATTTAATATTGAGATCTTAGTTCCTGTCCTTTTCTTTTTTTCCCTAGCTCAGCAAACTAGAACTGGGAGCATTTTTTTTCTAATTACAGAAAAGCATAAATCTTTCTCATTAGTGTTTCATCCAAAGATTGCTTCTATAATCATTGCTCTCAAAAATAACCAGCCCATCAAATATTTTAACAGGACGTTTCCTAGCCTACTTTATCTCCTAGTGTCAACAAAGCTTTTGAATTTGCTAATGTTTGTTAATTGTGTCACTGTTTCTGAGTTAAATTTAATAAGATGTTTGGAATTTTAAAGATTTTTTTCTTAATATTCAACATATTTTTTAAATAATTTAGGATATTTTTTAAGAAATATTTAAAGGTTATTTGGAATTACATTGAAAGTGGAATATTAGGTTGATTTTAGGAAGGAGGAAGGAATTCTGAATTATTTCAGAAGCTGAGCTGCATCTTGAAATTATTAGCCTCCTAGACATGTCATGTTCAGGTGTTAGTTTCCCTGCCAAAGTTTACCTTACAACTGGAAAGGGTTATTATTTGCAGTGCCTGTTTTAAAGATGAGACCATGATCACTGTCTTTTGACTATTCAAGAAAACATAAGGGCATGGTAAAAATGTATCAGAAGTTGTCTGTGAAGAAATGTGCAGTAATTTCTTCACTACATGGTGTAGAAGACAATACTAATACAAAGATTTAACTGCAGGAAATCACACAGTCTGTATTCAGACAAAAATCCTGAGCCAAAATTTAAGCATCTACAGTTGACATTTTTCAAAACACTGCCTTTTTTATAATTACTGTTGCCTTTTTAGGCACTAATTTCAGACAGTAATTGCTTTGCCTTTTGTCCTGGTTTGAAGGACAGGTCTCTGCTAGGGAAGGCAGGAGCCTCCCTTGGAATGAAGAATGTGAACCCCTCCCCTCCAAATTATTGTAATTTTGAAATTAAGGGGTTCTCAGGCAAAGATATGGGAGTAGGAATAACAGTTCTTTACTAGGATTTATAACAGAGCAAACAAACAACAACTCTTATGGCACTAACAACAAACAGAACCAAGAACCTGGTCTCGACCCCCTGGCCTGAAGGCACTTTCCCCCCCTCGGTGCAGTGATGGTCACAGCCGGCAGGGAGCACGTGCTACGGTGGTTCAGTCAGCAGGGGAAAAGAAAACGGAAGAGAGGTTTTGCTTCACAAACCCCCTTGGAGCAGTCGATCCCAGTGCCCCAGCAGGATTCTTGGAAAGCAGCAAACTGGGAGGGCAGGACGTCTCGGCAGGCGGGGGAGCGGGGCTGCAGCGCAGTGAAACCCAGAGCAGTGCCGAGGGAGCGGTGGGGGCGGGGGGCAGCAGCCGCCCGGCTCCTAGCCCAGCGAGGAGAGGCGAGCTCAGGGATTCCGGGCACCCGAGCAGATGGCAACAGGTTCAGTGGCTGCTCTCACAAGCAGAGGCTCACCCAAGAGGCAGAAGAAAACAGCTCCAAGCCAGGGCTCCAGCAGCAGCAGCGAAAAAACTTCTCTCTAGCAGAGCTGCCTCTTCCCGTGTCCTCCTCGGAAAGCCAGTCCCGCTCCGCCCCTGCCCTCCCCTTTTACCAGTCCCCAATTCTCGAGATATTCCTCCACCCCCCCCCCCCCTTCAAGAGAAAACTCCCCGACAGAACAGTAAACATAGATGGGCCTTTTCTTTAGGCCTAGGTATAGCCTTTGTTTTTCTTAAGTACTCAGTAATTAAGGCTATTTAGCAACTGAATGGAAAAAAATTCTATACTGTTAAAAGGAAACAAAAGGAAAGACAACCCAACCCCCAACACCTTTTTTGCTTTTGTGTGAAGTAAAATGTATTTAAAAAAAAAAGGAAATAAAGAAGGAACGGATATGTGCAAATGTCGGAGCAAAACAGAGTACTTGACAGAATAGGCTGAGTCCAACATGTGTTCTCTCATGACAGCATCAAGAAACATAAAACTGTTATTGATGAACGGGCATGCTGAACAAAATTCTAGAATGACCAGTAGGAACTTAAATATCAGAATCCTTTCCCTGTGGTAAATATTATTATTATAGTTATTGTTATTGTTATTGTTATTACAGGAAGGATAAGCACACTTTTATTGTGCTATAGCCAAAACGTAAACCAAATTTAATAAGCAACTAATTTTTATAATTTTTAATACCTTTTATTTGCTATTTCAGTTGTACCAGGTATCAAACTTGTATTTATTGATGATTTCGCAAAGACCTGTCAGTAAATGTACTGGTCAGTGGTGCCAGTGGTCAGACAGAAATGATTTTTTATTAAAAAAGAAAAAAAGAAAATTGATTGAAGTAAACAAAAATTCATATGGAAGTGAAGCCTAAAATTCCTAGGACTATTCACAGGAGTAAATATTTTATTTGGTAGAAAATGCAGGATCAAGTAGAAAAATATTGCTCTTGTTTCTGTCTCTCTCAAAGTACTTACTTTAAAGAAGCACTTTATCTTCCCTATGGAAATAAAGTGTTATAGCCTCAATACTGAGAAGTTTCTTAAAGACATGCTACACTAGACACAGAAAAAGAAGCTTGTTTCTTTTAAGAAAATGTAGATGCTTTTCTCTTTAAGAGAAGTGGCTTCTTTCTATAGAAAACATGTTTCAGTTTAGACTATACTAACAGTATTTCAACTGGCCTTCAGGCATTTTAGACTTCAGTACTGCCACAAAGGTTTGTCTAATTTAACAAACATGTTAACCATAATTTACCACTGCATCTGAAAATAAAGTGGAATTTTCTGTTTACACTGGTTTGAGGTTTACCTAAATTAGATGACATACTGGGGGGGAAGGAGAGTAGAGAGGATAAAATACCCAATTCCTCTTTACAATATTGTTTCTTTGTCCTGAAGAACTTCAGTAGTGTCTCTCTCCTGAGTTTCTGTATGTGTCCCAACCTGAGCAATGCTGTAACTGCCTGCACTCAGGAATTAGGTAGGCTGGAACTGCAGTGAGAGCAATGTGGGAGAATATGTGTGTTCATATTATTTCTAAACTACCAATTAAGCTCTAATAGGAGAAACAAATTGTCTTTTGCTACCGTTGCAAGTAGATGGGGTGAGAAAAATTGTCTATAAAGTCTATCTGTATTTGGTTCTTGCACAGGATCATGAAGACAGTTCAAGCTTGCATGAGTTTTCATGCTTTTATAATTTTCCTCCTGTCATGAATTAAGAGCAGATATGTGGTCACACAGCAGAACTCACCTGCTGGTGTCTCAATAGGACGCAATGGCTCCATCCTGTCTCGTCCCAAGCTGCAGACCTGGCAGACAAGCCAAATAAAGAGATCACACAGCAACACAGTGGCAAATGTGATATTGTACCAGAGCTTCCTAACTCCTAATAGATATTTGTAGATTAGTTAAAACTGGAAATATTAGAATATCTTTTCGGTATGAGATAGATGGGGAGGGAGAGAGAGAGAAAGAGAGAGAGAGTAAGCAAGAGTGAGCAAGCCGCCTGTAGCAGTTCTGGGAAGGCTCTCTAGCATTTTATGCATTTAGTGTTTAGAGTAGAATAGAATGGGAAGTGGCCATTAGAAAACATGCTGAAATACATGGAATAGACAAGTGTACCCAGTAAAAGATTATGTATTGAAATGCTGCTGACACAGGAAAGGGAAAAAGGGAAAGGGGATTAGGTGGGAATTACATTAATAAGAACCTGTAGAAGTTAATTGAGATGATACAGGAATAATAACTGAGGAGAAGGCAAGACAGAAGCACCACAGTGCCACGGTAGTTTATTAACATATGGGAGAGAATTTGCCTGAGCTACTAACTTCCACTTGTAGTAAATTCCAAGGGCAGTGAATCCTCAATTAATTTTTTCACAAAGCCTTAGAGATGCTTCAGGGCTTGTCCAGATCATTAGGATTGCTTTACAGGCCCATAACAAAAAGATTATGAAGAAGACAATTTTCCAAGTAATCCAAGACAAATTCATTGCCAGATCAGGTGAGATCTGAATATTAATTGCTTCTAAGTACCAAAAGAACTTATTATTTTCCTTTTCTCAACTCCGAAGCAGGTCCAATATCATAAATGCTTTAAAAACCCACTTTTTTTCTTTTCTGACCATTCAACTTTCTGACTAGTCGTTTCAACTATGAGCTCTGAAGCGGAGAGCAATCTTAATGGATGTTCAAATGGAAGCAAAGGATGTTTTCTCTCTCACTGTAGAATAGCACTTTGCACAGGCTAACAGACAACTGAATGTTTAAGTATCTTGTTATATGTGTAATAAGTCAAGAAAATGTTCACCACTGACTGCTCCTAGGCTATATATGCCCCTATTTTGTCTGCTATGTTACAAATTGACCGAACAATTATTGCTTAGAGTGGCCCTGGGACACCTAATGTGCCACAGCTAATGACAGAAACACATGATTGAGAGATGTAGGAATACTTTGTGTTATTAGCTGAGGTTATGGTCTAGAGGAAAGGCTTCAGAAGAATTTAAGGTTTGTATGAGATGACCCTTTAAAAGCAGTGACCTTTGATCCATAAGGAGAGTATTCCCAGTTTTCTAATACTTTCTCTTCTATTTGAGGCAAAATTATGACTTTCACACAGTTCTGGGGTACCCTACAGATGCTCCAGGCTCAATGGTTTCTATACTTCTCTTATTTGTGGAGGATCTTTTTGATCACTGTCTTCAGTGATCTCCTTACATTTTACAAGACTGTATTGTGAATGGATTTTCTCTTCCTCAACCCTTAGAAAAGACTAAGTGAACTCTGTTGCCATTTTTCTGGTGAAGAAAATGGAACTGAACATTGGTGTTAGCAGAGCAAGAGCTTGTATCGTATTCCTTCAATACAAAGAAAGGTTTGTTTAACTTCAGGAAGCTTTCTAAGCTTTAACAACTCATGGTATTTATGCAAATCTCCACAGACTGAAAGGTTCAACTAGCCTACACCCAACTCCTGGTTACAAAGGCTGCTGAAATTTAGGATAATCTGCCTCAGTCCCACACCTCCACTCCTTGTTCCATACAGCTCCCTCCTATTTCAAACAACAAAGCAGAGAAAAAAATGTACATAACTTCTTTTAGCAGATATTGCTCCTAATAAGTTACATGGCTCCTTGCCTTAGGTTTTTTGGTACAATGGAGTAAAGCTGCATTAGCTTTCAATCCACAGCAAAAGTAAAGTAACCTCCACAGAGCTGTGGTTCTCATTCCCTCCCATGTGCGTTGGAGGAGTGGATATATAGCGCCTCCTACGCCTGCCTTCTCTCCTGCCTTTGGTATTCCTGGAGAAAAGTGATCTGCAGCTCGTATCAAAGTTACAATTGCAGCCTGACTTGGGAAGACCTTCCCATATCTTAGTCAGAAAATGCTACTAAGAGTTAAAACTTGAGTAGAAAAGGTAAGATAATTCAGCATATGATGCACAGATGAGAAGTTAGAATTTTCCAATAAAAGAGACTTTCAATTTTGGAGAGTTACAAGCTGATATAAAATCATCAGCTCCTTCTAATTTGTAAAAGAAGTTTCTAGTATTGTATTCCAGTTGTATCTCACAGTTTGATTTCCATATGGTATAGTTATCTAAAAACATCTCTTTAAATGAATGATACTATCAACAAATATTGCTGTTGGAAATTCAAGTTAGAACCCTAAAAACAAAGATATAGATTAGATATATAGATATATAGATATATAGATATCAGTTATGATGGATGTTGTTGGGGATTTTCCACTCATATTTACCAAACTGTTCATAACTACACTCACTTTAATTTCTCTGTCATTACAGTATTTCATAACCAGCTGAACTTGGGCAAGGCTAAGTGAACCACTGCAGAAAACTCAAAAATCATTTTTAAACTTTTTAAGATCACAGAAAACAGACTGAAGTTCTGAATATTAATTTTTCTTCTGAAAGTTTAGGGGTTTATTGAAACTTAGTAAAATGGCAGAAAAAGCTCCTATACTGAGTTTTTTTCTCCAGTTTTGTGTTGTTCAATCAGAATTAAACACACGATATTTGCTGAAGTTGAAGATTATTATGTTATTTTATGGTAAATTGTTTCTTGTATGGCAGAAAAAATTGGAATAATACATGTACTATATTTAAATATATTTCCACTGTTTTTGCTACTAATAAAAATTATATTCACACAACTCCAATTGTAGTGCACCTAAATGAAATGAAATCTGCCATTTTATTTTCCACTATGCTTATTAAAAAAAGGCAATTTTGAACTTCAAACTGTTTTATGCAACCTAATGTAAGTATGTAGGGAATTAATTAATGAACGTATAATTTTCATTTTATGCATGACAATAATTTATTATTTGCTTTTGTGCATCAATTCAAAGAGTCCTAGTTTTCTTTTTGATAGCTGTGAAGCATGGATGTTATCACAATAATTTTTAACACTTTTCAATACTGGGTTTAGACCCTGTTATCCTTATTTGCACCCAAGCTTTTAGACAAATTTTTAGACTATGTAATTATACAAGCTATGGAGAAAAGCCACATGAGTTGGGATGAAAAACAACTTTCCTTCTGCAATCTAGTTACATGCAACCCATGCAGCTGCTATACAAAATAGATATTTATTCCTTGAAACTGTAATTTTCAGTCATGTTACTCCTCTAAAAACAGGCCTACTTGTCTACTGGCTCTGCAGAGGTTTAGAGACCCCTTTAATTTTGAAAGCAGAAGAGATTTTGACCAAAACCTCTCAGTAAGGAAGGTCAATATTCTGAGTGGAAAATGAGATGAAACACTTTTGTTTTATTGCTGGCAAAATCAGCTCACATCAGCTCACTGTCTTCTTGGTGTTCCCTGTAAAAGGAAGGATACTGAATTGTCAGTGAGTTGTGACTTGTTCTGTGGCTTTGTATGCAACAGAGATTACAAGCTCATGAATACAGTACTAAGGAAAAACAAATCCAAATTGTAGTCAGGCACTTAAATTTCAGAAAGTTTTATGGGTGGTCCTTTACAGACTGAAGGCTTTTTGGTATACACCAACATATATCTTTGCCTTCCTTTTTCAACATATATTTATGCATATATAAACATACAGATGAGCACACGTACATCTGCAGTAATCAGCAAGCTGACCCACAAAATGGTATAAATAATAACAGCACTCTGTTAGACACATACTACTGAAACTTTTATAGTCCCATTTTGACCACGCAGTTGAAGAATACGGAGGACTCTGTGTGAACTTAAGAAATGTTATTTATTATAACCACAAGACAAGTTCATATATATTACAATGCACTGTGGGTTGTTAAATAGTTGGTGGGCATTTTCAAGAAAAAAATGAATGAACAGAAAATACTCAATAAATGAAGTTCTACTTTGATTTCAAATCTCAGTTTACACTTAGGATATGCTCTAATAGTCTAAACTTGTCATGCAGCCATGAAAGTGCTAAAAGCTTTCAAAAATAAACATATCCAGATGACGGAAGCCACTTTATCCTCAGGGTAATGAATCTCTGTATTGAATACAGTAATGTATGTATAATAAAACATATGGAATGTGATATTTGCAAAACCATTTACAGAACACTGTGTACAGGTGTGCAAGGAAGATATAAATACCTCAGTCATGATAGATAAACTGTTATAGAATCAGGGCTGCAGTCATTGCCTCTGCTGTGTGTCTGTAACTGTAAACACACTGGGGAAGGAGGATATTCACATCAGAACTTATTGTAAGCTTGCCAAAATTTTTCTTAGGGAATTCAGATTTTATTGCTTTCTTGAACTCTTGTATAAGGAGTTGTTCTCACCTTGTTCCCTGTGTATTGTTGCCGTTAACTATTAATGGGAGTCCTGCACCTAGAGTGAGGGGAGAGTGTCAGCTCACCTGGCGCTGGGCACCCTTTGCTCCTACTGTAAGTACCATTCCTGTGGATACAGATTCTTGGCTTGTTGTTGGGTATTTGCTCACTTCTTACCCGCACAAAGTCCTCCTCAAAGAATTCTGAGAGATTTTAATTTTTCACTCTTTGCATTGCTATGACCTCATCGTCTTTATATTTGAACTGCTGTTCTTCTGTGTAAAGTGGCTATATAAAAATAGCACTGCCTAACTCAGGTCCGCTCCCTCTAGGTATTTGGAGCTGCTGACCAATATAAAGATATTTTTAGTGTTACTCCTTTTAACTCTGCAGAATCTGCACAGGTATGTCTGTGATCTGAGAGAATGTATCTATTCCATAGATCCACTGAAAATATTTCAGATGTTTTTCAATTACGTAATTTCCATCCCAACTAAAACAAAAAAAGTAAGTCTTTGGTCAAGAGTGGGTGATGAAACTAAGAGAGAGTGTGAGTAATATACTGTACCAATGTTAAAATTACACTTAGCATCTCTTTGCTCCCCACGGTATGATTACTTATAACTTGATGACTCAAATAATTTTTTATTACATCTGGGTTTATTATGGGGTATATTATTCTTTGGGGTGAGATCCTTGTTTCTACTGCCCACAAACCAAAATTCCCACAAAGGAGTCTTCCAAATCTGCCAGTAATCCTGGCTGAATCACAAATGAGAGCTTTTGTCAGTCTTTTGGGCACTCTCTATTGGGAAAGCATCCCCCTCTCAGCAGCTGGACACTCTCCATTTGCATATCCACTTTGCAGTAATAATTGTACTTTCAAATTCTTGGTTATGTCATCAAAGCAAATTGAGAATTCTGTCTTTATTTCACTGAAGAATCTTAACCAGAGAGGTTACACTTTGATAGAGTTGTTATGATGTCACTCAGATAATATTAAATAATGTCTGGAGAGAAGCAACCTGCTAGGAGAAGTAAGTTGCAATGATCTGGCTTGCTCAAATCAAGGGAAACTTCAGAAGTAGTTGATGGTTAATGCGAAGTTTTCAGTTGCAGAATCCACATTTGTTCAGATCATCTTAACTCTCACTGACCTTGGCAGTACTACAGGGATATACTTTTCTGTGAGCTATTTTTGAATAACCACTCTAGTGAATTGAGGACATGATTTTTAATAGCAGACTTGCTTCTATAGTTGTCATTTCTCTTTTTTCAAAGGAGTCTTTAAAAAAAAACAAAACAGAGTTATTGTGGAAAATAGTATATGTAAGATCCAGGACACTGTTTTTCTGTCCTTGCTTTGAAAGTAAACAAAATATATTTGAATTTTTCCTTATATGCTGGACCTCTGTGGTCATGGAGGCTGTAGGAATGTCAAGCTATCAAATATACTGGAAGACCATGAACAAGCTCAGTTAGAAATTTCCTGTACATTTTAGACTCCATTTCCCCTAATATAATTAAAACAAAGGCCCTT
>WEKY01005695.1:0-12838 GCA_013390045.1 Picathartes gymnocephalus
ACTATAAACCAAACCCTACAAACCTTATAGCATTTAGATTGAAGGCAGTGGCAAAACTACAGTTCTTGCTGTCAGTAAAGAGGTATGGAAAAAATGTAAGGTATTAAAAAATAAATTACATCTTGTTTAGTCTTTGGACATTTGCACACTTTAAGCACAGGATTTAAGACTTTAAAATGTTTCTCTGATTCTGCTACGAAAGCAAGAGCAGAAGGGAAGGATCCAGGCTAGAATACTTTAAAAGTATTTGACCACACTGACAAGACAAATTCTTAGGCTTTTCAAGAATCAGTTAATTGGACTGGGAAAAAACATTTAACATGCAGAATATTCAATAATGCAATATTGTATAATAACATAAAACTAAACACTGTCTTTTGCAGTAAGTAGTCTCCAACATTTATCCTACACTTGCAGTCAAGTGAAGATTTGGAAGAGTCCTATGCCTGACAGATAGTTGATAATTGACATATCTTTGTATATCTTAGTAGGGAAGAAAGGAGCAAGAAACACTGTCTTCCTTTAATATATGTCAATATTTTGTACAAAGGAACCTTGATCCTTCTTTGACGCATCTAGGAATTAGTACTAGGGAAAACAACCCCAACCAACTATGATTGATTTACAATAGTCCTATACTAGCTCTGAATCTGTGCATTCTCCTGCCACACTGATGCGCTCAACACTGTGAAGATCTAAACAGTACATATTCATGGCCATTTTATTATAAGTAATAATGACAGTGGCCACACTTTATACTTCCAAGTCTCATGTACTTCCAGTAATGGCACGTGCTTTCTAAAAATGGTGAAAGGAGACCTCACACGGAACATGATTGAGTCAGCATCTCTGTATACACAGGCCAAGACTGTAAACTTTGAATAAATTTTATTACGCCTACAGAAACATTCTGTTGGTTTAGACTAGGTATCTCATCTAAGCACTTTACCTGGATTTTATTTTTCACATTAAAAATATATCTAGCAGTAGCCATATGCAGTATGGTTCAGCATCACTTTATGCATTAGAGAGAAAAAAATATCAGAATGGCTTCTGTATGAATTTATTTATTAGGTTTTTTGCAATTAATAATATTACCTTAATTGGGCATTATGTAATGAAGTAGGATTAAGACAATTCATTTAAACCTATTTATTCCAAAATTGTATTCTTTCACCTTGCTGAGTGCTATTAGTTGTCCAGAAAACATGTAAGATCAGGCGAAGACTGGCCACCAGATTCAGCAACTGCTGATGGTATTGCAATGCCTATAAATATGTATTTAGAGATGAAAATTATCATTCTGATAGTGGAGGAAAGGACTCGCCACCAAAACCATTTTAACAATACCGAGGTAAATATTAAACTATTACTAACTACAATTACTTCAAACTAATTGCAGGCCACAACATATGTTATGAAAGTTGCAGTTTTAGGGGGTTTTGGGGGGGGGCGATTGCGGTTTGTTGTTGTTGTTGTGGGTTTTTTGTTTGGTTTGTTGGGTTGGTTTTTTTGTTTGTTTGGTTTTTTCCATTTTTTTGTTTTTTCTTTTTTTGTTGTTGTTTTGGGGTTTTTTGGGTTTGGTTTTTTTGGTTTGGTTTGGTTTTTTTGTGGTACTTAAGAGGTAAAATTCTTACTATTCTTGTATGAAAGCTATGCTAAAATGTGTTTACATTTCTTCTCTCACATTCCAGTCTGAATGTAAAAATAGATCCCTTATGAAGTCCTAAACTACCAATATGATTAAGTCAACTGCACATCCATATACATCTCTTGTGGGTATAACTCACTAAAATGTAGTTGACAAGTCCAGTTGATAACATCATACTTGTCACAACTAATCTTTCACTAAAAGTCAGCCAAATTTTAACTGTATGGGAAATAACACATCTGGCAGATCTTGCGAGACAAAATGCATATTTTACTGTTGTGTGAAGATCACTGAAAGTAAAGAGTTACGTATTTATATTCCATCATTTCAGCTTCCTATTCCTTAAAGACTAAGTGAATATGTAATTCTAATAACTAGTATTGGAAATAATACTAACAACCATGTAAAAAAGTAACAGTCCTTTGTTTACTACTAAGAATTATTATAATAGAAATCCTAAGCACAACTGAAAAGCTTTTCACAGGAACGCTTCTGACCATAAATCCCTGATGAATCAAAGTAGAAAGCTATACATCGCACATTTACTTAAGAAGAATTTATATCTGCTAGTTCATTTTTTCCATCATGAAAAATCAAAGGGGATCGGTTTTTTTAACTAAATTAGGAAAAATAAATTGTGTCCACACTGTGTCCTGTCTGCAGTACCTTTTGATAACCACTTAAATAGGGGTAGCACTTCTGTCACTGTCTGGTGAGCTTTTCAGTGGCGTGAAAGGAACACATGCTTGCATTCAGCGTACAAGCTAATTTGCAGTGAGCTCTGGATACTTGATAAAAAGCTGATTGTGCAATGCAGTACATAATCTGACCTTTTCTGCATTTCATTTTTACATACTGTAAAAAATTTCTGAAGTGATTTAGCTTGTGAAAAAAGAACACAGGTGTTTCACCACGGCATATTCTGTTGCACTTTCACTCTTGTTTTAATCTACACCAGTAAAGTCTTTGAAAGATGACAAAAATGGGTAACTGGGTCAAGCTTCTGGTTTCTGTGTCCTTATAACCTGACTTCATGGAACACAAAATTTTTGAGCTCTGTAAGCAAGGTCAGAAAAAAAATCAGCTTTTCTCTTTGGATATCTCCTAGAGAATTTCACTCCATGTCCTTCAATGGAATGAAAGGCTTTGATTTCACCGTCCTGGTCAGGGAGGATGTAAAAAATTTCTGGGAATGGTGGCAAAATTAATGTACACATAAGGGATTTATATCTTTGGAGCACTCAAGCAGAAATATAAAAAAGCTCAATGGATGATCTGGATGGACAGTTCTAGACCCTTCAGGAGAGACAGGCAGGGCAGGCAGGGAAGAGGCCTTGGACTGTGCAGTGTTTGCTGCTGGGAGTGACATGGTTGAGAACCCTTGTGTCACTGTTCTCTCCGGGACGCGGCATAAAGATCAGGAACGGACATGCTTAGTTTCAGAAATCCAACTCTATTTTATTCAAAATCCCACGTCTTTTATAACACATGGACTTAAGTATCATATTATTGGTTGAGAACATTAACACCCTCTTAAAACTACTGGTTAGTTAAGGATAACAACAAAGGTCCAACCTCTTTATGTAAATGCACAGCTGCACAGATGTTTACATTCCTGTATTCTACAGATCTCATAAACAATATCGCAAAACCGTGAGAGAAACTTTCCCTCTGTCTCAAAACTGCAGTTAATATTCTTGGGTTTTTCTGCTCAGGCTTTTAACAGTATCCCCACCCTTGGGTAAGGATTACAGGAAAAGCAAGTAAAGCAGATGTTGTCGTGGGAGTTTACTATAGATCAGCCAGCCAGGATGATGGCACCGATGTATTATTCTAAATGGAATTAACGTAAATCTCCAGAGCAGTTACTCTGGTCCTTTTGGGTGACTTCAAATTCCCAGAGGTTAACTGGGTAAGTGGTCCAGGAAATTCCTGAAGCATGTTGAGGAAAACACTTAGGTACAGGAACTAAATGAGTGGAGTGGGAGGAATGGAGTGATCTCTTTTCTCTGATGTCTAGTGATAGAACAGAAGGGAATGGTAACGGGGATATAAGAAATATCCGAGGAAGGTAAGACTGGATATTAGAAAAAAGTTCTTCAATGAGAGGATGGTCAAGCACTGGAACAAGCAATCCGGGGAAGTGGTCATGGCCCCAGGCCTGTTGGTATTCAAGAAGGAGATTAGTTGTCTTTAGGTTGCCTTGCAGGAGTTGGACTCAATGATCCTCATAGGTCCCTTTCAGATCAGGGATTTCTGTATCCTGTATCAGTTCTGTGATTCTGTATCCTATATTTAACTGTCTCACTCAAACAGTAACTTACATAAACTTTGTGAGGGGGAGAAATGAGTCTATTCGTTTATGTGACAGTTGTAATTTTGTACACAATTTTGAGAATTTAGAAATTTAAGAAAGAGCTCACTTCCAATCTGCACATCAATTAGAAGAAAAAACAACAACCAAACAAACAATATATATAAAAAAGCAAACACTGTGTAGAAGCAAATTAACTTCACAGCACATGATAATTATCACCAAAAGTACCTTTGCACATAATGTGTTCTGGATAGGACATTGTAATGGAATGTGGAGGAGTAAACTAATGTCTTTATTATTCCAAAGCATCCATGGGCAAGGCATACAATCCTTCTATTAAAGTTATTCATCTCCATAATGGGATTAAAAAACCTGTTCCTAACTCTCTGGTCCATCTAAGACCAGATCCTAACTCATACTGCCAGAGTTACCAGCTACAGAAATAGTTTGTGTAAGCAAATCTATACAAATTCAAGTAGAGATTACTCCTTGCTAGACTTAGATGGCCTTTTCCATGTATCACTTTCTATCATCAATACATGCCTTAAGGATCAGCTTTAGCACAGTTTCAGTATTCTGATCTTTGGAATTATAATATTCATACCTGTTATCGTTTGTTAGGTAGTTGCTATATACATATACTTCATGTTCTTTTATTCATAGAAAACAGCAAAGACTAGTTTCTAATTTAATTCTCTGTGAGAATTTATACAGGCTAACACAGATACTTGAATGTGACTTGCATCACTAGATTTTAGTGTCACAATCATAGATATGTATTTGACATTCATTTTTTCTATATACTTGAATGTCCCAGAATAATAGTGAATTTTCCAAGAATGTTAGATTGTGCATCTCTACAGATATAATCTTAGAAATCACATATCCATGGGAAGAAATACATGACATTGATTAATGTCATTCCCTCAGGGCAGAACAGCACTTGTCCTTTTTATCATAGTTAGTTCATTAGCACTACATAACTACTTTGTTGACGCCTACTCTGACACTTCCATTAGCCTTCTTATAACCACCTTTACATTTTTAGTTGTGATAGAGGAATTGGGAAAGAAGCTTACTGCACTGAACGCATTTCTTTTCCTTTTTCTTTTCTTAACTCAATTTCCAAAGGATACTTACTTTGTACCCTTAGCAGACAAGCTGATCCAAACACCTGTGCAGCCTCCAAGTCATCCCTGAGTCCATTTTCCCTTTTGTTTTTCATTGGATGTGCTCCTGCCTACTCTTAATTTAAGAAGTGTAAATAAATTAATTAGATGCCTATATCGCATTACTAACAGTGGACCTGGTAGCAACCCAAACTGGAATACCACACTCAAATGTAGGTTTCTTAAAATATTATAAGAAATATCTCATTTTAGCATCTTTGCTGCTGATTATCACAGACTACAGATGTATTTTTGGTGGTTTTGTCCTTGATTTCTCCACTCTTGTATTATACAGCATGTTCAGCTTCATAAATGTTCTCTTCAAGAAAGAAAGATAATGTCTTGATTTATATTAAGACCAGCAAGGCCTAATGCATAGATGAAAGAACGAAGATTTGGGAGATCAAAGTTCTCAGTTTTTCACTGATCTGCCAGGTTATGAAAGCCAAGATGATTCTATTCTCTTTAGTTAAATTATAAAAATCCACTGTGTTTGCTGTTAAAATACAACCTGAAGTGCATGGATAAACTTTCTCCTTGCAAAGAGGTAGGAGTATGTCTGTAGTCACCTGGGATAAGATCTGAAATCCACTGAAGTTATCACTTCAAAGAAAAGGATAACATGCTTTCTCGTTGACTCATGTGAGTTCTGAATCAGATCTTAATTTAACTTGGTGTTTAACTTACTTGCTCTTTCAAGATGCAAGGATGTTCCTGGGAATTAAAGAATGATAAAGGGAAACCGATGACATAAGAGATTTCCTTCAATGTTATCATAAGGAGATCCCATTTGCCGAAATTATTTATGGATCAGTCACAGAGTAATCTTTAAGACATTTCACCTCTCACTAAGTACAATAAATTTTGAATGTAAAGGTCTCTAAGAATACTAGAAGTGAAAAATAGAGCCCATGAAATATTCTCACCTTTACAGAATTTTTTTTTTTCCTGCTTAAATGTTGACTGAAAGTTTTCCTCCTTCTAAATAATCAGAGTTTGGTATTAGCAATATTTACTAGGTGAGTAGTGAGCAGTCAAACAGTAGGAGACCATGAGACCAAGGACCAGTCATTATGTACCCGTTGAGGGCATTTTTAGATTTCAAAGCCATTAGCCATTTTCAGTCTTAGAAATTTCTATCACTCACAATTTCACACAGGTTCTGACCTGCTACTTTTACTGAAAAGGTCTGAAAATTTAACAGGAACAATCTGGTAAGCAACATGAACAGTCCTAGAAGTGTCACAGCATAGGAGTGCTTAAGAGAGATCCAGAATATATTCTGAAATTCTTCAGGATGCTCTTATTTTTCATCGTAGTGTTCTAGATAGTTTTAGGCTTGAGAAAAGAACAAAGCCAGTGTTTTGTCCCTAGTTTGGAAATATCCATGGGATACTTTCTATTAATTTTTCATGCATGTAGTTGTCTGTTGCCTTTACAGATCCAATTATTCTAAGAGTTGTGGTGGGTTGACTGTGGCATCCACTGCAGTGTGCCCACTGCTCTATCACTCCCCTCCTCAGCTGGGCAGCAGTGGTATAATATAACAAGAGGCTCAAGATACAGACACAGAGAGATCACTCGCCAGTTATTGACAGGGACAAAACAGATTCAATTTGAAGAAAAAATTAATTTGTTTTGTTGCCAATTAAATCAGAGTGAAAATGAGAAATAAAAGCAAAATCTTAAAACACCTTTCCCTACCCCTCCCCTTTTCTCAGGCTCTTGATCTTCTCTGCCCCCTGCCCACAGCAGCACAGGGAACAGGGACTGGGGGCTGTATGGATGCAAATGAACAGAAATTCTCCATTACAGAGAAGTTCTGCCTGTGAGAAAGATTTTCAGACTGCCATGCAGTGGCCTGTCTCTCTGTGTTAAGTGTAAACATTCTCACACACTGAACCACAACTACAGGAGAAAGAATTCTAAACAATTAGACAGCATGGAACACCTGCTCTCTTGTATGTGCTTTGTTCATGATTGGTTTAGAATATTATTTACACTGTTTTAGCCTATACTGTTATAAAGTTTGATTGTTAGCCAATCATGTATCGTTTTTCACAAGATACACTATAAAAGAAATCTGCTTCTAACAAAGCTAGAAGAAGTAATAGCCTAATGATACATTACAGCCTCTTTGTGTGTTGTATTTGTGAGAACAGCAACAGGGGCTGTAGCCCATGGGGGCTCTGGTCAGTTCATCAGATATGGGGGCTTCCCACAGGGTCACAGCCTCCTTCAGGCACTTCCACCTCATCTGGCATGGGTTCTCCACAGGCTGCAGGTGGATCAGTGCTCCCCTGTGGTCCTCCATGGCTGCAGGGGCACACCTGCCTCTCCATGGGCTGCACCGAGGGCTACAGGGGAATCTGAGCTTCAGCACCTGCAGCAACACCTCCACCTCCCTCTCTGCTGACCGTGGTGTCTGCAGGGCCACTGCTCTCACACATTTTCACTCATCTCTCCTGGCTGCTGTTTCACAGCCATTGCTTTTCACTTCTTAACTCTGTTATCCCAGAGGTGCTGTCACCATTGCTCATGGGCTCAGCCTTGGCCAGCACTGGGTTCAGCTTGGAGATGCTTGGCATTGGCCCTATTGGACATGGAGGCAGCTTCTCACAGAAGCCACCCCATAGCAGCAACTACAAAAACCGTGCCATACAAACCAAGTACAACAGTTTTTCTAATTTTCATTGATATTCATGATACATGATATCCATGAGTATAGTTCATGTGAATAGAATTAGGTAACACAATAAACTGTCCAGTGACATTTACACCATTTACACACACCACAGCTATCAGTGGAGAAGAAATATTTTATGACTTTTGCTGAAAAAATATATTTCACCATTTTTCTCCCATTTTCAGAAGAATAAAACTTACTACTTTTCTAATTCAATCTTTGAAAAGAGCCTTCAGCTTTCCTTCTTCTTAAAATTCAAATATCCTTTGTTTAAATGTTTTTTTCTCTTCCAGGCCATGCACTGTGGATCAGTGATTTCAGTTCTAAATTTTTCCTTAAAGACAGTGTTTAAAATTCATCTGTCATATTCAAACTTCATATAAAATATGCTTTTACTGAGGCTGTTGTATGATAAGAAACAGTGGAACACTTAAGGATACTTCCAAAGCAGTATTCCAAAGCATAACCAAACAACCATAAGAAGACTATTTTTAGAACGCACGTTCCACCTACATGCAATTTAAATCCCTGCTACAAAGGAGTACAGCTATTTATTATTCTCTCTGCATGAACAATCTTCAAGTATAAAAGGAGTTCCAAGACAGGTTAAATAAGAACAAAATAAATTATACTAAGCCAATTAGGAATGCAGCAAATAAAAATCTTTCAGTGTCAATAGAAACACATTTTATTTTTTTTATTTAAGAGAGTGAAGTAAAGAAAGCAGAATGAATAACTTTGTAAAATGACATATAAGAAAAGACATGGAGAAAAAATTGACATGTGATGTCCATGGGAAGTGATGCTGTGATTGAAAAAAATAACCATGCCAAGAAAAATCATTTAATAATTAAGAAGAACTGTCGCTGT
This sequence comes from Picathartes gymnocephalus, assembly GCA_013390045.1. NCBI lineage: Eukaryota > Metazoa > Chordata > Aves > Passeriformes > Picathartidae > Picathartes > Picathartes gymnocephalus. The sequence goes on from WEKY01005695.1 coordinate 8,694, forward strand.
TCTCCCTGGGGACAGAAGGGGAAGCAGCATAAAGGAGTCGGTATACAGGTTCAGCTCCAACTAACTTTATTCAAAATCCCGCGTCTTTTATAACACACGGTATCAAGTATCAAACTATTGGTTAAGAGAAGTAACACCTCCCAAAGCTATTGGAAGATTAATAATAGCAGCTGTTTACATTCTTCTTAGGAGTTGTTTTTCTATCCGTCTCTGGGAAAGTTACACTCTAACTAAAACATAGCTGCAAATATGCCTGAGATTTCTCTCTGCTCAGCTCTGACATTGTCCACAAAGAACTGTTAAAACTTAATAAGATCTAAACAAGGAGAGAAACATAAAAAGTGCTGATTAAAGCATTTATTAATTGCGCTCATAAATTATTAACTCAATAATTAGTTTAACCATTGTCTATATGAAAAAAATTTTGTAACCAATGCTAACTTAAGCATTGTACCTAGCATTCACTAGTTGATTTGATTTTATGAGCTAACTTATAATATGTATTCACCTGAATTTAATTATATTGTTTCTTTAGAAATGTGGGATAAGTGAAGATAGTAATGAAGCAAAAGATACTGGACAGTCTCTATCTTCTTCACAGAAATTTGATTACAAATTGACACATTAATACTTTAAGTGCTACAGTGCTACAGTGTTGCTAAAAGAGAAGCATAATACATTAATTTGTTGAAGGTGCATTAAAAGATGAAACTAATAAAACGGAAAAACACATTAATATAATGTAATAGAAACTGACTAGTTGAAGCAGGCCATTTTATGACTTGTTCTCAGTGGGTTGGGTTTTTTTACAGTTGTATCTTGGGGGTTTTTAAGTCTATATAATTTCAGATAGATTAAAACAGTCTCACAAATTATTAGAAAGAAGTGTGCTGAATAGCAATAATATATACAATCTTTTTAATACCAGCATTGCCTTGATGTTGTTTCATTTAGATGCCTTTCCAAGTCTAATACACTTATGGAAGTCTGAGAGGCATTAGGTTGTCCCTACTGTTTGGAGGTTTCCTTAGTTTGGAGTCAATACATGCATTTAGAAAGCAGCATAACAAATTTCAAGAAAGCATATTCTACCCTTTCATCACTATTGTCAATCTCTAGATAGTCAAAACACTCCCTGACTCTGCCACTTCCTAGAGAGGGCTCCCTTTCCCTGGTGATGCTGAATAGTTCATAGCCACTTGTATCATTCCAGAAGCGCAAGTTATCCCACCGTTTTTCCATGATTGCTTACACTATAATTTTTGGGCTTCACAACGTTTTCCATTGGTGTAGATGCGTTTTAGTTGGGCTATCAATCCTGCCAGTTTTTTTAGGGGAAGAAGACCTAATTCCTGTGTGACTGTGCTCAGGTGCTTCCATGGTTTCTAGCACTTCAATACCCACCCCTGCTGCACAAATTAGTACAGGGGAAATTCAAATCTGCTACAGTGTCCACTTGCACACCACCCCTTGAATATTTTTGATCATCAGGCCTGCTGCTGACAAATGGGGTGCGCCTGTCTTTAAGGGAGAAAAGAATCTTCAGTCAGGAGTTGACAGGCCTCATTACAGGAGTTTTAAACCAGATTTGAAGGGGAATGGGGATAAAAACTGACTTGCTAGAAATAAGTCTGGGAATACCATGCCTGATGATCAAAAACCACAAAATTCTGCCAGGGACCAGTCTGATCAGCCTCAGAGTCAGACATCAATCTGTTATTCTCTTGATCTGCTTCCTGTTTCTTCCTTCATCATTCCCTGCAACTGGAACAATAAAGGAGAATTTTACATGTGCTCCTGATCTCTTAACCAGTTAGTCGCAACGTGCTGAATTCCCTTTTTGATTGCCCTTAGACATCTTATTGCAATTTCGTCACTGCCTGCTTGAAAAACTATTAATAGTTAATCATCTGAGGGCTGTATAAGACTAGAAAGTTTCCTTCTAATGTCTTTAACACAGGCTTCAAGGGGCAGCAGACTTTCTCTAAGAAGTGGATCTAGTCTGCATATTGGGTTTTTTGTTCCTCTCAGAAGAAAGTCTCCTATGACAATAACACGTCTTTTTTTCTTTTTCTATATGGAAGCAGTCTTGACATAGGGAGTAGGCTGACAACCTCAGAGACACCTCTGAACCATCCTTGTCATCACTGTTCAGATACACTTGCAGAGCCTTTTACCTGTTATGCCAGGGCACCTGGGAGGGTGGGGTAGTAATGGAGAGGCATTTCCACTGTGCAGGGCAGGAAATCGTCACCATTTCCCCCCTATCTCTTAAGTCATGATGTTCTGCAGATTAAAGATAGCATAGGGAATCCCGTGTATCAGACATCTGTCTGCCCGACAGATCTGTCCCTGGGAAGGAAGGGGGTTTTTAAAGTAGTCTCTCTGTCACTCAGACTCTGATGCTGCTCAATCTTCTCACCTCCTCCCACAGTTCTGTCACTAAGCATAGGTGGTCCTCTACCTGGGCACACCTCCCATAGGTGTGCTCACTGCTGCTGTCCAGTGTTCTTGCATAGGGCACATCCTGCAGCTGACACCTCGGCAGGCAAATGCACAAGACAAGATACGAGTAGGCAAGACTATGATAGCATAATAAGGAAACAATCTTTGGTGGTTCTAGGATGAATAGAGATAGACTTGGCACACTGCAAAGTAACATAGATGATAACACCAAGAAGGTTCTATTGTCTCTTTAATGTCTTTTTTCTCTCCTTCTACCTCCTCCTTTTTTTAATAAAAAAATAGTCTTTACTGAAAAGAATTCATGGTGATGAGACTCTTGGCACAGTTAATACCTGTAACATCAAGATAAAAGTCAGGTTAGAGCCAGGAGAGAATGTCAAAGGATAAAGTCCATGAGGTAGGTGACGGGATTTAAAGGCTTGCTGTTGCCAAAAGGAGAGATTCCACATGCTTTGCCATGTGCAGACAGAAACACCCATAAACCAGCATTGTTAGTCTTTTGTGCTGGCTTTGGCATTTGTCTGAACCTGTGCTGAACAAGTCCAGCTTTCTAAACAGGCAAAAAGCAAATCCATGAACAGTTACAAGAAGAAGTGATTGTTTATTCAACAGTAGTTCACAAGAATATTATTTTCGTGAAGCACACCAAGAGAAAACAATTTCCAAATTAAAAAGGAAATTGTACAGGTAAACTGTATAATTTTGTTATCCTCTGGGATTGTGTTCCCTCACTAGCCAAAATCTCTCACTTTTCAGAGGTCTGCCTCTAGGTTTTGTGTAAAAGGTATCTACAAAAAGTATCTACAACCTGGCTTGCAGAAAGTGACAGTGATGGAAATTTCAGAACTCAGACTGTAGAGATAGAGAGTTGCTGTGCCACGTGCAGTGTTATACATCCGAAGATGGCACAACAAAAAGGAGCAGCCAGAATTGAACTTGGGTAGATTCAACTCACATATAAGAATGTGTCTTTTGCAGAAGGGTTTCGGAACCAGAATAAAATTCTTGCAAAAGGAAAACAGGTTCTCCCTCTCCTGGTGTTTGCAAACCACGGCTCAGCAACTTTACCGAGTACACGTGTTACTAAAACACAAGGATTTTATGTCTACACAAAGATTTTGCTAGGCCCTCTACTAAAAAAATACTATAACTTAAAAATGGGGGGGTTTGCCTCACAGTCAAGACATATGTGTTTAACTTGGGATGCCAAGTGCAGGGGCACACGATTTCCTGATATTGCTTCTATTATTACTTCATATGGAAGACAATACTCTAAAAAATTCGCTAAAGAGGACAAAGATGCACTTCGTTATGACTGGATTCATATTTTCCTATTCTGACACTCATCACAGCGGAGAAAAAAACAGTCAAGAAACTTAGCCGCTTTAACAGAAGGCACGTCTTTGAAGCGACTGGCATTCCTCCACTGGCAATGCAGAGCGCTTGTGAAAAACCTTTTTATACTCTTATTTGTGAGGTTTTCGACTAGAGTTCCACGCCCCTCTCTGACAGTCCGCGCCACGGCACTGCCGCTGACCCTCTGGCAACGGGGCGGTGCCGGGGCCGAGCAGGTGGCGGTGCCGGGGCGGTGAGGCGCAGTGCTGGGGCCGTGCCGGGGCGGCGAGAGGCGGTGCCGCGGCGGTGCGGGGCGGTGCCGGGGCCGAGGAGGTGGCGGTGCC